>JZKD02S2124499.1:291388-307522 GCA_000966675.3 Picea glauca
TAGCAGAAAATGCCCTCATCAGTAAGTTTACGGGGTTATGGCCCAGCCCCAAAATGGTGGAGGCATGGATGGATGATCGTTGGAAGTCACTGATACAGGGAGAAGTCTCTTTATGCGCAGTAGGCAGGGTTTTTTTTGTCTTCAGCTTCTCGAGGACAGAGGATCGAGATCTAGTTTTCAGATCTGGACCCTATTTCATGGGGGCAAGAGGGTTGTTCTTAGCCCCATGGACACTTGACTTCAATCCCGGAGCCGAAATCACCGCAGCCCCTGTTTGGGTTAGACTGCCTCATCTTCCCTTGCATCTTTGGGGGAAAAGTTCTCTGAAGGATATTGGAAACAAGCTTGAGCGTTTCTTGGACAGTGTGGAGCCGAAATGGGATTAGTTTACCTGCGCTCAAATTTGTGTTGAGGTTAACCTAGAGAAAGGCCTTCCGGAAGCTATTAAGCTCTCCCTAGGGGATTGGTCCCATATCCAAGAGCTGGACTATGAGCAGATCCCTTTTATGTGCCTCTGGTGCCATGAATACGGTCATTTCGCAAAAAGCTACCCCAAAGCCTCTGGGGAGCCGGGACCAGTCAAAGAAGATGATTTTCAGCTAGTTTCTAACAAACACAGGCAGCCATGGCGAAAGGACCCACCAACCCAGGCTCTGAAGGCCACACAGTCAGCAGAGGCTACTCTAGAAAATAAAAACAGTTTTGAGTCGCTGAAGGAAGATGAAGCCCTAGATCCAGAATCAACAACAGTCAAGGGAAATCCGACAGATGAAAGCTTTCCGGAAACCATTCCTCCAGAGTCAGTAGCAGCGAGAGGAAATCGGGACTCAACTCCGGAGCCCACTGCCCCTGCAGGTCTAGTGGTTTCAATCCCCTCCAGCGGCTCTATGGAAACTTCTGCCACTGAAGACACTTCAGTTCCGTCTCCACCCCTCACCTGAGGGAGAAAGACCAACAAAGCACGCAGAGAAAAGGAGGCTACGTCCAACATTTCTTCAGGTTCTCAGAAAAAGCTGGATCCCTTTTTTAAGGGGAAAGTCTCATCCTCCTAGGTTTAATGCTTTGCTTCTGTCTCCTATTGTGCTCACAGTTTGTGAGAATTTACTCATGTATGCATTTTTTGTCATTTTTTCGACTTAGCTCAAGAATTAAGTGGGATTGTACTCTCAAGTTATCCACAAGAAGGTTGGCAGCGAAATCATCAACCTTCTTCAGCTTTGTAACTTTCTGATTCTGGTTTGCCAGGAAGCCGATTAATACACTCTAACTGTTCTCGTCAAAAAAAAAACCATTATTTGCTCTAGTTTTCATTGTTAGGCAATCTTCTAGTTTCAAAGGATAGTGACGGTACACAAAGCTTCTAAAAAATTAAAAGAAAGGGAAAACAAGCCATTAATAATTAAAACAAATTAAGAAAAATGTACGATAATTACTGGTATAAAACTAAAAGAAAAAATTAAAAATCCCCCAATATACTTATTATGAATACCATAATTATTGTATTTTGTTTTTACAAACAAAAAATTTATGATGGAGAGGTGCTACTAGAACAATGCCTCCCATTGAATTATTGCTATTAAATTTTGAAATTAAATAAGGAATGAAATCTCCAACAATGAATATAAGTTTAATATTGTATTTCTATCAAAGAAATATAGTTAAAGAAAAATATGTCAAGAAAGATAGAGCTCCAAAAATTGATACCAAAAATGCATTAAAACCCTTCTACTAAATAGATCCAAGAATAATCTACAACCATTCACAACAACAAATAAGTGAGAGGAGTGTTAAAGTGAGGTTCTCACTTTCTCTTCACTTTTATTCCCCAAAATTACTCCAAGGAATAAAACAAAATGACTTTTCATCCACACAAATCGGAAACCAAGTAAAAAATACAATTAAATGATGTTGTACATTGTGAAAACACTCATAGAAGGGAACGACTTTAATAAAATATGCTCCAAAAATGCTCAAATAATGTCCATATATCCTTGAGATATGTCTTCATAGCTTGACCATGTCCATACCTAAGGTGAAGGCACCTTCATGAAGCATGGGAGTGACCCTCCAAGTCAAAAAATGAGCCATAAAACTCCAAATAAAAAAATTACATCGAGCTTTTAAGAGGGTTGCTTGGGCCTTTTTGGTACAATGTTTCACTTGAAGAGGGTTGGGGAGGGTTCATAACATGGCAAGGAATAATCCTTGGTCATTCCACTTGCAACATCTAGCTTAAAAGAGGGGGACGACCTCACCGCAAGCCATAAATTAACCCAAAAAGTGGACAACTTCAAATTTCTGTATAAGTAATCGAGTGATGGTAATAATTAAGTGCATCCACAATAAAAGAGGGCCAAATAAACCTCCAACAAGTGCCAAGTCCCTTAAGTGATTTTTACATCATCAATTTAGCCCCAATCATGTCCCAACATCTTCTTGAAGTGCCCCAAAGTAAATTCGACCCTCCTTGAATGATAAATGTGCTTAAAAAGATGCCAAAAGAAGGGTATGTCCTAGCTTTTGACACATGGTGAGTGCATAGGATGTCCATGCAGGTGAAAATGGATCGTTCGTGCCTCGAAGAGGGTTACCAATGCCTCAAAATGTTTGCTACGCATGTAATATTGCCTCAAAAAATGTGCAACTAGAGAATCATGTGCATAATAGTCTCTAAAGTTCCAAGTGTGGTACATACATAAGAAAGAAAGGGTCCATGTTGGTAAGGTGTATTAAACAATGGGTATAACAACCCTTACAAAGCATAATCACATTTTACAAAGAAAAAAATAGCAAGTGAATAGTTAGAAGCCCCGTAAATCATGTATCCTGGTAAATCCATCTCAGAATGCCCTTATACCTATCCAGGACATAAATTCCTAACAACAGAAGAGAGTTACCAACTCTAAAGGGGTAGTCGGTCAGAGCAATAAAACCAAGCACCCTAAGAATGGGGACTAAAAGGACATGCCATGAACGTCCACTTGAGGGGATTTGGGTAACCTCTAACCAACATTTGTACATAAAAAACATCCCATCATGGCCAAATACAAAGAAATCATCACACTTTAGGCGCATCAGAGTGGTCATGTCTTGTGAAAAAGTACAAGGTACACTACATATAATCTGGGGTGTAACACATTGTATATCACTTTGTCTTGGAATGTTAGGGTTCTTGGAGAAGTTCAAGGGTTTTCAAGGGTTAGGGTTTCACCCTAAATGAGAAAAAGAAGCTAGGGTTTGTGATAAACCCTAGAGGGTAAAGAAGCATTGTTCTTGTAGCTCTTGTGAGAGAAGAATACCAGGGTTTTGGAAACCCTCGTGCTACTTTTTATGCTTGATTGAGGAGGAGAAGAGGAAGATATGTCTTGGACACTTGTGAGAGACAAGTGTTGAAGCCGCAGAGGACTTTTTTTATTGATTCTAGCTTGTTGTGGATCTTTGGTGGTGGCTAGGGTTTTCATAGTTTTCCTTAACTAAGGTTTGGAGAGATAGATATTGGTCAAGTTTGTGATAAATTTGTGGTATGTACATGCACTTCATTTCTTCTATATACATATACGAAATTTTCAACAATTAAAAATTGTTTAATTGCAGATTTGATTTTCAACTTGCATTGTCTTCTTGACTGGTTAATTCACAACATTTGTTGTCCATGTTGATTTGACATAACATAGGCCTAAAAGCAATTTAACATATAACTTGAAAATAAGAGATAAAATTTTGTTGCTGTAAAATCTATTGTAATAAAGTGATTTTTCATATCCGGTATATGCTTGGAAAAGTGTGCCCTAAGGGCTCTAACTTGTTGGCATTGAAACACACTTGTTTTGTGTCTTTTCTTTTGAATTTCCAAACAAGTTGGACTCAAAGGAAGTGAAGTATTTGTTGTTTTTTGCTGTTGTAATCAAATACTTCAGATCAACCCTAATGCTGGAAATTCACCCAAATTAGATTTAGAAAGTCTCTGATAAGAGTTGAAATTTCTAAATTTACAATAAATCTTAGATTTGTGAAATTTATATACTCCACATGGATGAAAATTTTCAAGTCAACTAACCCCTCTAACTTGCCACGTGCTCATCTCAATCAACCAAGTGGTAAAACAAGACAACCAATAGATAAAGAAGATAAAAAAAAATACATAACTCTCCTAAATCTCTTAAATCCAAACATTGGTTATACTAGGAAGGTTATCTCACATGAGAGAATGTCACATTAAAGTTTTACCGACATGGGTAAAGTGAAATGGAGTAGATTTGACTTTTCCTTCATAGATAAGATGCACTTGTGAAGGAGGAGTGAATATTTTTTTTTATTAAATCATTTAATTCATAATTAAGTGTGAATAATTAATCAATGATTAATTATTAATCAATCAAAATGAATTACCATATAAAATATAACTACTAAACATAAACATTGTAAAAATATAAATTCCCCAAAAAAAGCTAAATGAAAGAAACATAGCCTAATCAATAATTCATTGAAACACTAGCTTTTAGGAGATGAAGATCAATGCAATGAAGAGAAAAAAAAAAAAAAAAAAAAAACCTAACACTTTTATAACATCTCCAAACACAACCCATTCATTAACACTTCTATGACTTTGAAGCTTGGCATAATTCATTATCATTGTTTTGAGATTAATTGGTTTGTGCTCTATGTGCAACCTTGAAGTTCAATAGTGAAAATTGAAAATTTAGACATATTACAAATTTTGTTGAGAATGTACATATTACAAATTTTCAAAAAAAATAAATATGTATAATAAAATTCAATACTTTCATTATATTCCATCTTGATTTAGGTAAAAAAAATTAATAATTTAGAATCATTTTTTTCCATATATTTTTAGATTGATTTTTAACTACTAAAAAAATAATATAAAATAATAAATCATTATTTTTAACATTAAAAAATAACAAAGAAAATTAAAATTATTATAAAATTTGCTAAATATAAATAACAAAAAAAAATTAAAGCTATTAAAAAGTTTACTAAATTTCAATAATAAATATATTTTGTACCATTAAAAAAATCTTTAGAATTAACTAAAATATTAATGAATACTTATAGTAAACTCTCTTATCACCCATCTCTCATCACTCATTTTGCATAAAGTTAAAGTGCATCACACATGGTTTTGAATGTGCCAACTCAATCACCCACTAATATTACTAAATCTTACACCTATTTATAGATAGGATGTGTAAAGTGTTATCTATAATAAATATATTTTGTGTCATTAAAATTTCACAAATACTTTATTATATTAAAAAACATTTAAAATTATATCTATAAATAGGTTTGAATATTTAAATCTATTTATAGATAGGATTTGAATATGTAATGGACTTGGGTTGATCGTTGGGGTATGTTGGTCACTTGACTTGGTCGAGACTAGAGGGAAAAGACTTTGGTTGTGGCATGTGGGTCAATTCAATGATAGATCTAGTGAAAGACTAAAATCCAAATGTGATTTCCAAATTGAATGGAGTATGGGCATGTCACAAACGGAAGAAGAGTATTGTAATGAAGTTAGGCAGTGTTTGTTTATTTTTAAATTTTTTTAAACCATGACCACGTCGAACCTCATAGAACCCTAGCCAAACTTAAAAGCATTTGGGTGAATTTCTTGGTTTTCAAGTATGGATTCGAGTTCCACGAACTTGATTGAATATGTTTGGGATCAGATGAAGATCGATGGATTTCGAATTTAATGCTTGAAAATCACCAAACCCAATAACTAAAGTCTTAAAACCAACTATTTTCTTACATCCTAATGGATCCAACACGCTTATCATTATGATATAAAATGAAGATTTGAGTAACATTCATTAAATATTGAACCTTGAAAATTTAACTGATTCTTGTGATTATGATATAAGGTGAAGATTTGAGTGAACATACACTAAATCTTGAACCTGTTGAAAATTTAACTGATTCTTGTGATTATGATATAAGGTGAAGATTTGAGTGAACATACAGTAAATCTTGAACCTGTTGTGAATTTAAATGATTCTTCTTCATTAAATGCATGAAGGCATATTCACTCCAATTTCATTCACATATGAATGAAGGTAGTCACCTATGTGGCAAAAAATATTGGAGATAGTATAATTACAATTTCATAATAGAAATTTAATAAAAAGATGTAATAAAGTTTTTTTTTAAATTCAAAATATTAGATTCAAGCTTGGTTTAGATTTACATGAGAAAACATAGTATTTACTAGGTATTCCACTAAGCAAAGGAGTATCGACTTCATTGCTCCTCGAGGTCTATGCGTTGATGTTTAGTCCTATAATTGGCCCTCAAATATTGAATATTTTCTCAACTTAGCTCATATGGTAGTACTAAAGGTATTTTTAGATAGAAGAAGAAGCTAGGTATTTTAATAATTTGCACAAACATGTTATTTAGCTTTTGTTTTCCAACAAAAAATTTGCCCAGTTTTATTAGTAAATATAATTTGTTTACATCATCAAAATCCATGACTAGGATCAACACAAGAGACAGACGGTCCCAAAAAAGAGAAGCAAGGGAAACTCATTCCCTTCTACAATTTCGATCACATGCGACGGAACCAAAATGGATCTAGAAGAGATCATCAAAAGACAATATTGAACAAACTTGAGGGAAATAACTTTCTACGATATACATTGGAATAGCTAGTAGATAAGTACCAAGCTATCCAAAACAAAACTCCAAATGAAAGACTGTAGACTTAATATAGACTAAGAAATTGCTTGGGACCTTCAACCCCATTAATCCATTGGTAAAAAGTATTCGACCTTCTCGTTCCCTCAATGACAGCTTTGAAAGATGATCAACTTCAACATTATAATCCCTATAGATGTGCTCAAAACAGATGTCAAGGAAGGATTTGATTAAATCCTTTATTCTAGATTTCCAACCCTCAATAGTACTTGATTGAAGTCTGCCTATATTGGAAAGCCAATCAATCACTACTTTAGAATCGCCCAAAACTTGAAGTCCGTGGAATGATAGATGTGAAGCCAACTTTAGTCTTGCACATACTCCTACTAACTCAACTCTAGTATTTGTGCCACTCCCACAATTAAAAACCCATATATAGACTGTTAAGTCTGGTGTTTTAAAGACTCCACCAGCCCCACATTTTAGGTCGTCCACTTGGGCAGCTCAATCAAACCATGTTGTGGTGATTACCCTTTTTGAAGAAATCATAAGAGAACGCAAAGGGGAAGACTTTTGAGATTTTAATTGTCTTTTATGAAGGCCCAAAGTTTTATAAATCACTGAGTGGATAGATGGATTAATCTCCTCGAAATTTGTTGAGTTACTCTCTAACCAAATAAACCAACAGATGTGTGCAGCAATCACTGTAGGAACAGGCTTTTCTTCCAGCCAGTTTTTAAAAACTGGTTCAGGGTGTTCCCATTCCAACAATTTTTGAAACTCTGAATCGTGGCCAATCTCTCCCACACTAATTTTGCGAAAGAGAAATGAATGAAGAGATGATTGGTGTTTTCAATATCTTGAAGATAGAGATGACATCGAGAAGGTCCTTCCCAACCTCTAGTTTTTAGATTTTCCCAGGTTAAGATCTTATTCTCCGCTGCCAACTCGATGAAATTTTTTATTTTGAGTTGCAGGTCCCATTTCCATAGATCTTGTTTCCACCCTTTTACTTTTGCTAATCCCTGAGTTGAAAGTAAGGCTTGATATGTATTCTTTACAGTGAGGATTCCTGAATTATCGCCTCTAGTCCACAAAAGTTTGTCTTCTCTATCTTGGAGATATGCACCTGAGTCGATAATGGCCCTCTGAAACTAGTTCCATTCATATTCTAAAACTCTTGAAAGGCCTAATTCAGTACTGGAGATCCACATGGAGGAGGAGTGATGGTACATGAGCCTCCTCACCTGCAAGAGAGAGGTGATATTGTGCCTTTTAATTCAGATAGAAGATTTAAAGAGATGAAAGACTTATCACCCATTCCTAAGATCATGTCTCTACCAAGAGCAATGAGATGACCCGAACCCGACGACCAGCTTAACCAATGTGTGATCAAATGGACTGATTTCAGTAAACCTTTCCAAAATATGGATGTCATATTTAGGTGGAAAGTAGGAGATATGAACCAGTTTTTAACCATAGTGTGGGGAAGGTACTTATCAATAATCACTTTATGCCAAATACCATCACGCATTAATACACGCCAAAGAGAATTTGCATCCAAGTCCTTGTTGAAATTGAAAATATTTCGCAGACCCCATCCTCCATATTTTTTTGGAAGTGTGAAAAGTCCCCACTTGCAGAGATGATAATGTTTTGATTCACTGTTTCCCTTCCAAGGAAAATTGAACACAATTTTTCTCAAATTATTTAACACAGTAAAAGGGATGGTCTCCAGAGACATCCAGTGCACTGGTTGGCTTTTTAAAACAGACTTCAATAAGGTAAGGCGCCCTCCCAAAGATAGCCACCTATAACACCAATTGTCTATCTTTTTTTCCACGTTCTGCAACATCTAGTTCCAATATTCAACACGTTGCAGCCTGGTTTTCAAGTGATAGCCAAGATATTTAAAACCAATAGAGAGATCAGAGAAAGTAAAAGGAATAAAAGTTATGTAAGGAGCTAAATCCAAAGCTGACAGTCCTTCATGGAGGACCAAACATTTTGTTTCATTTACCTTAAGACCAGATGTTGAACAAAACAGTTTAATGATCTTATCAATCTCCCACCATTCACTTAATATAGAATTTGACATAATAATGACATCATCTACAAAAAAAATATGAAGAATTTTAATAGTTATGGAGACTTTTATACCATTCAGCAAACCGTCGTTCTGATCCTCTTTTAGTAGATGGTTGAGACCTTCCATAACCAAAATAAATAACAAAGGCGATAAAGGGCATCCTTGGTGGAGTTCTCTGCCACTTTTGAAGAATTTAGTGGCCTCCCCATTTAATAAAACAACAAAAGATGAAGAAACGACACAACTCATAATCCAATTAGTCATCCCAATACCCAGACCAATTTGGATTAATATCATCCTTAAAAGATCCCAATTTATACAATCGTAGGCCTTCTGAAGATCCAATTTCAAAACCAGAAATTTTAAGTTCTTTCTTTTTATATTATGGAGGCATTCACGTACCGTCCCAATAGCATCTTGGATCCAATGACCTCTTAGAAACCCCAACTTCTCTTTTGAAAGTGATCTGGACTATATAGGCTTTAACCTGTTTTCTATAATCTTTTTGATAACTTTGTAACATAAGTTGCATAAAGAAATAGGCCTATAATCCCTGCTTTGAACAATTTAATTTTCCATGCTTTCTATTTCTTCCTATCCGTTTCAACAATTCTATCTATTTATATATTAGAGTTGACTAGTTCACTAGTGATGATGTGCATTTGCATGTGTTTACCTATTCTTGGTACATGTAGGGCACATTACTTGAGGAGTCACATAGAGGAGTGCTTGGCATGTGTCCACCACATGGAGGAGTGTGCTTGGGGTGTATTGAAATGTGTCTACATATTATTTGCACATATGGGACACATTACTAGGGAATTATACTTTTTATACATTTTCATGCATGGACCCTCTATATTCTATAAAAATAGATGGATGATGCATTAATAGAAAAGTAGTCATTTATAGTTATTCTTTTAGTGATAATGAGAACTACGCTATTGCTTCTATAGATTTATAGCTTGCTAGTTTTAATTTGTAAATTTAGTATTTCTTAGATCTACTCTATGTCACATGCTAGATTGATCTAAAACTCTGATATGTAGTGTCTAAATTCCTGATCTATACTCCTAAGTTTCTAGTTTTCAAAAATTTGAAGTTTGATTAGTCTTTCTTAACATTTTTCGTTTCATCTATTGGCTATTGTTTTAGTTTCGTCACATGGATGATTTATTGGTTCCACATGAAACATGTGGTAGTTGCATTTAGTTTAGTATAAGCATGGTAAATGCAAGCGTTTTTAGTGAGTTGTGAAGTTATTTGGCTTCACAAGTTGGTAGCAGAGTTGATCCATGAGATGTTGGGGCCAATGTTGTTCACTATGATAATTAGAGTTGCATCAAACTCTCTAAGAATTTAGTCTTCCATGATTGCTCCAAGCACATTGTTATTCAATATCATTTCTTGAGAGACAAATTACAAAAGAGAGCACTGGTCTTGGGTTACATTCTTGTAGGTTCACACCAACATTTTGACAAAGCCCCAAAAGATTTTCTATTTTTAGTGGTTCTATGTATAAAGTGGTGTTCACTAGTTACCTAGTGATTAGTCATCTGTGAATTATTTTCATTTAAATAATGAGTTGAGCACTTGGTATGTATTGGTGTGTGTTAGACTTTTTGTTGTCACGTGGCCACCTCATGAACAAGTACACTTGATGTGTGTTGACATGTGTCTACCCATTATTAATACATTATTGGGTATTCTTAATAGTTCTTAATACATTATTGGGTATTCTTAATACATTATTGAGTATATTAATTAAGGAGAAATATGAACAACATTAACAGCTGAAAATATTATGACATTCCATATTTTTCCAAAACAAAATCATATATCACATTATTATGGCACGGAATAAAAACCCTTATTAGCCATGTAACTTGCTTTTTGACCATACCCATGGAGCCATCAGGCTGCTTATTTATAACTGGTCAAGATTTATAAGCTTTTTGACAATACCCATGGAGCCATGGGGCTTTTTTTATAACTGCTCAGGATTTCTTATTGCTTTAAGAAACTTGGCCAGACAAAGGTTACCATAAATTGACTATTAAGATTGTATTCAAATTAAAACACCCATGATCTTATGGGCTACATGTTTACTTCTTTATCTATCAGCATCAGCAACATATGCAGCCAAATTGAGCAAACTCAAGCCCACAACCAAAAGTAGTAGTCTAGGTGGCCTTCATTCAAGTTATTGGGTATCCATCCCACATTCCCTCATCTAGTGGTGATAAGAATTACAATAATAACTAAGAGTGAACTAAAATAGTTACCGAATGTCGTACTAAGATGGGACATAGCACTGCAAAGGGTGTGCATGGCATCGGGTGCCCCTTCGTAGAAGAACTCCAGCTGCCCTACCAGTACAAATGTCTCTGCAATGCCTAACAATACATACTATGGTATCTGCCACAAAATGCTCAAAGGAACTGGTGTGTCAGCATCATGAACCAGGTTGTGACTCTTCACAACTTGCAACCGTTTTATTTCAAGAATTGCAGTACACACCATGGAAAACATGGTGAATAACTTACTTATACACATTCGTTGCAACTCGGACAATCCCTTCTCGTTTCGTTTCAATTTTCTCATTATAGTTGTTGCCCATATGGGCACCATTCAAAGCAATATTCTCGTTGATGTATATATTATAGTTGTTTCCCATATGGGCACCATTCAAAGCAATATTTTCACTTCTTCCACTTGGGTTACTGTACAAATACTTCAACCATTGCACAACTCACCACATATATGAAATTTTCAGCACTTCATTTATTCTATATACATATATGAAATTTTCAGCAATTCAAAATTGTGTAATAGCATATTTGATTTTCAGCTTACATTGTCTTCTTGATTGGTTAATTTGGAACACCTATTCTCCATGTTGATTTGACATAGCATAGGGCTGAAAGTGATTTAACATATAACTTGAAAATAAGAGAGAAAATTTCATTGTTGTAAAATCTGTTGTAATAAAGTAATTTTTTAGATCTAGTATATGTTTGGAAAAGTGTGCCCTAATGGCTCTAACTTGTTGGCATTGAAACACACTTGTTTTGTGTCTTTTCTTTTGAGTTGCCAAGCAATTGGACTCAAAGGAAGTGAGGTATTTCTTGTTTCTCGTTGTTGTAATTAAATACTTCAAATCAGCCCTAAGGCTAAAAATTCACAAGGATTAGATCTGGGAAGCCTCTAGTAAGAGCCGAAATTTTCAAATTTTCAATAAATATCATATTTGTGAAATTTACATACTCCACATGGGTGAGATTTTTCAAGTCAAATCCCCCCTCTAATTTCTCACGTGCTCATCTCAAGCAACCAAGTGGTAAAAGAAGACAACCAACACATAAATAATATAAAAAAAATACATACTTAACTCTCCTAAATCGAAACAATGGTTATACTAGGAAGGTTATCTTGTTGATGTTTTGGTAGTTGCACGAGGTATTAACCTCCAAGTGCAACCTTTGAATTAGAATAGAATATTTTGGAAGCAAGAGAACCCTGAAACGGATGTTAGAAAACCCTAGGAGAGAAGTCAACCTCAAGAGAAATAATAATGAAGTAATAGATGCATCCATAAGGAGAATTTGACCCTAGTCATCTGGACAAGACAATATAAATAGGAAGGTGCCTAGCTCATTTGGACACACTCACTTAGAAAGTGTTCAAGTCTAAGGAGGAATTGCAGTGGCAGCTACGATGCAAGTTTGGAGACCAGCAGTTGCAGCAAGAGATGGCACAAGACTGGAGGAATAGTGCAACAGTCTTTTTGGTATCTCTCTTGTGCTTCTCTTGGTATAAAGTACACTATCCTTGTATGATTATTGTGTTGTTGTTGTAGCAATATTGTGGCTAGGGTTTATCTGTTGGTTTTGGAGTAGGCTTGCCGAAATTATTCTAAGTAAAGGTTAAAGTGCTCAAGGGTGGCATTTGTGCCTATGGTTGGGTGACAATAGTGTGATATTGTTTATGGTTAAACAAGCACACCAAAATTTTAACATGGTATCGGAGTTGGTTTTCTTCATAAGAGCATAATTTTTGGAAGGAATATCCTCAGTTTCCCCCATTGTCAAATTCGTTGAGAACTTATTGAACCCTTCAACAAGGTTTTCTAAGTAGGGCGCACCTTTCCCCCGGATCAGATCTCCAAAATTCTGAAATTAAAAATTAGGGTTTCCTCATATAACCCTAGGTCTGTAGTGCCAATTGTAGTTGCAGTACCAATTACAGTTGCAGTTCTAGTTTATTTGTACCAATTACTTCATGTCAGTTGCCTCGTGCCAATTGCTTCATCCGAGTTGCTTCGCACCAGTTGTAGTGCCATTTGTAGCACCAGTTGCAGCACCAACTGCAGTACTAGTTGCAATTCCTCTGGACTAGTGAAGTTTATGTGAAACATTGGGCCTAATTTTTTGTTTTCCTAGTGCGCTTTACCCTAGTGCATCTAGAGATACCTTTATATTGCAAGTTCAAGCACCTTGAAGTTTTAGGATTCATTTTTGCTTGTCGTTGTTTGTCACTCCTGCTGGAGGTATGTTCCTGTATGTGTTTAAACTGTATCATTATCTTAAGGGTATTTGTAGGAGAAGGGATCTTTTTTCCAAGCAATAATTGTAGATCCAGAGGGATCTCAGATCTAACACATTCATAGGAACAACATACTCAAGGTTTGATTATTTTGATATGCCTATAGTTGTTATGGAATTATTGTGACCTTATGAACATCTATTTGTATTTTGATCTATTGAAGTTATTATCATCATACTAACCTTTGGTCAAAGTTAAAGTTATAAGCTTGTTAGAAAATATTTAACAGACAGCGAATGCTTATCATTGATGGAAAGTACAGCAATGAAGATGGCATGAGTACAAAAAGTATGTAATAGATGGGCATTATGAGAAGACGCTATAGAGAAGATTCAAATAAGCTCAGAAGAGATAGTGCAGAGGATTGTTGGCAAGAATAACGATGGAAAAGATCATCATGATCAACAGCGCAGTGATAATGGGGGAGGAGCAGCAACAGTGATCATTGGATCAACAATTCAGAATTCCCGATGACTGTCAGATCTCAATGTAGACAAGAAGAGCGCGCAAATATGGAGGATAGATCTCGGGCGTTAGATCCGAGTGCGAGGATCGACCATTGTAGGATCCAAGAGAATCTGCACGATCTTTAAAAGTGCAAAGTGAAGCGAGTTCGCGAAATCTCGAAATCCCGATGCAGACACAATGAAGACTTGAGAAATCACGAAAAGATCCTGACCATCAATACACCAAAAGACGTGGACTGTTGATCTAAGCTCCATTTCAGAGTTTCGCCTATCGCGACTTGGAGTGACAAGAAACTCCATCGAAGGAATCATGAGATGTGAATTCACGATGAGATCTGGACCGTAGATTCATCGAGATCGTGGACTGTTGATCTAAGCTCCATTTCGGAGTTTCGCCTATCGCAACTTGAAGTGACAAGAACCTCCATTGAAGGAATCGCGAGATGCGAATTCACGATGAGATCTGGACCGTAGATTCATCGAGATCGTGGACCATTGATTCCACGCCATTTCGGAGTTTTGCGAATCGCGACTTGGAGAGGCAAGAAACATAACCACCGAAATCGTGATATGCGAAATCATGATTTAATCGCAGTCGTCAGATCAAGATGTGATCTGGACCATTGATCCGACTCCATTTCAGAGTTTTGCGAATCGCGACTTGGAGAGGCAAGAAACATAACCACAAGAACGTCGAAATCGCGATATGCGAAATCACGATATGATCTGATCCATTGAATTAAGATCATATCTGGACCATCGAATCATAGGACAAGTCGTTGACTTGGAGTCAACAGAGCATGGTGTGGAAACTCGCGAGATGTGAGATCGCGATAAGATCTGGACTGTTGGATCTATGGAGATCTCAACCGTCAATCAGACTCGATGAAGTTTATAAACTCGTAAAATATGAAGTGCCTTTTGGCACAGCCTATGGTCATCGTCGGTGGTCACGAGAAGGGAAGGAGTCAGTTCAGCTAAGCTCCATTTCGGGGTTTCGTGGTTTTGGGGATTGCGACTTGGAGAGTCGAGATGCCTCATCTCCAGATTCACGAAATGTGAATTCACGAAAAACACTTTATGCATAAGTGCTTGGTCATGGCCATGGTCATACAGAGGAAGGAGCTAGTGCAGAAAAGCTTTGTATCGGAGTTTCGGAGATCGCGACATGAAGTGTCGAGACACTTGGCCACAGGAATGTTGAAATGGTAAAACCCGATTTAAAGGCAAGAATAATAAAGTTCATCCAACGGTGCAGATAAACGTGAATATGATCTGAGGGCTACTGTTCTCTCTCACAGTTAATTCATCAGTTACAAATCAGTTAGCAAAATTGATTCATGATTCCTGATCGGTTGGCGTTTCAGTTGCTTAGATGGTTTTTCTTTTGCCTCAGAATATTCGAAATGTAACTGCTGTGGGTGTGGTGCATAAAAGAAAAAGAAACAGACTGTGCGTGGTTGGTGGGTCTAGACAAAAAATGAATTAAATTGTAAGAAAGGGAAAATCACAAGATGCACAGTGTGAGACTGAAAATATGCGTAGTGTGAGATAAAACTCAAAGAAGAGTAACAGATGAGGAATAGACTTGAAGCAGAGCAGAATGGCAGAACAAGTTGAAGCAGAGCAGAATTGTAGAACAGACAAAGGAAGAGAAGAATTGCAGAACAATTAGAAGAAGACCAGATTTACAGAGCAGAGAAGAAGTGGTAAGAATCGATTTATCTGTGTAGTTGGTTGTTTAATAATTCATTTATATTCCAGGGTGGTTGGGAGGTGCTAGGGAGGACTGTTGTCCTCAGAGGTTCAAGTGGGAGCTTGAATAGAGGGAGTTGTAGCTTCCATCTGGTTGCAGCCAGAGAAACCAGGGTGGCAGGGTGGTGAAAGGGAGAACAAGTGTTCTCTGTTATACAGGTTGGAGCCTGTGTAATTGGAAGTTGGTGCTTCCATCCAGTTGGTGTTGGAACATTAAGGGAGTTGGTGCTTACTTCTAGTGGGTGCTAGAGAAACCAGAGAGTTGGTTCTCTCGAACAAGTTGGAGCTTGTAAAACAGAGGTAGTAGCCTCACATTGAGTTGGTTCTCAATTAAATATGATGTACAGAGCTTAAAAGACCGCCTATCATTTCGAAGAAAAAGAGGTTTTCTCCCTTAATGGGTTTCCTCGTGAAAATTTGTTTGTGTGTATATCTTATGTGTGACTGATGCTCATTATTTGTATTGTCTATATGTTGTATAATATCGATGGTCACTTGAAGAAAATTTAAGAATGGCTTAATAGATTTATTATTGTTTAAGCACAGTAACAACTGATT
>JZKD02S2124499.1:350175-360511 GCA_000966675.3 Picea glauca
CGTAATGCAACATTCTCATAAAGTTTGGATTCCAACATTTCGTTGAACTTTGAAGATCAATCCTAGACCATATCTAGGTTGTTTTCTCTAAATTTTTTATGTTGGCTCTATGATTTTGGCCCCTTGTGATGATTGTGATTTATTTATTGAATACATTGAAAATCTACTAGGCATGTACTTTTAAGGGGGTGAAGTCTGTGTGTGTGTGTCGGTGCCAAAGGAATCAAACAAGAGGTTTTTTGTTGCAACAAGCATGTCCCCCATTTTGTACGGGGTTAGAGGAGACCGACTCTCCAAAATAATGCTTAGCATGTCTCCTAAGATGTAATATGTTATATTTACTCTAATATTCAAGTTAAAATCATGGTTAATCGACCACTTAGGATGGGTTTTGTAGTGTCATTTTCTTCCCCTAGTCATCGATTATTACAAAATTGAAAGATTCGTTAAATGTTTGCTTTGTTACAAATTACCCCACAAACATCTCTTAAAGTAAAAAAATGATATTTCCTAACTGAAAAGAAACCCAATAAATGTAAAATTTGAAACACACAAATTTTGTTGGATTACTGAGAGGGGGTGAATCAGTAATATAATTTTTTAATCCTTTTAACCACAGTATGTAAGCGTTATTTACCTTTATGATCAATATAACATTATCATCCAATAAGTGCAGAGTAAATAAACCATAAAAAATGAACAATCATACACATGCACAGTACACCAGTATTTTTACGTGGAAACCCAATGCATGAGAAAACCACAAAATGCTTTTTCTTATATGTCTTTAAGAATTACATTCATTGGAAGCACCAAGTTCCTTTGTTCTCCAGCTGCAACTGGAAGGAGGTTCTGAACACCCTAAAATATTAGTTAAATGACGAAACCAATGCCACACTATCATCGTGAGATATACCACTGTAAACTTGTACCAATCTGTGCCAACAACCTGTAACCAACGCGTGCCATTGTCTTGTAACCAACATGTACATGTACTCAGCCTGTACCAACAAAACCCAATAGGTACGCAACATGTCTATGTTGCAGCTCACGTATGTACGTGCCCTTTCTATACTGCAACCCACGTATGTACGCAGCCTTTCTATACTGCATCATGTGTATGCCTTCTGAAGACTAGGGTTTTCTCTTTCCTAAAAAACTATGACCCTCTGTTGCCTCTGTCACATCAACCTGCAACATGTCACCGTGTAAAGATTGTAGTTGTTCCCTATGCATACATCCTCATACGTATCCCTTAGCCAAGTGCAGATATATATCTCTCTAGTCATGTGCCATACAAGTATTTATAATCATGAACAAGTATAATAACCCTCACATGGACTAGACATCAAACCCTTACTGATATACAACCTATCAATACATCAACCACTTCACAAATACAAGCTCTCAACCATGCACCACAAAAACCATTAACTATATGCCAATAAATACAAGATGTGCCTTAACACTTAACAAGATGTACCAATGATAAATATTAATTATACCAGTACTGTATTTTTGTAGATATGACTTATACAATAAGTGTCATGCAACCAATAGCATCTCTAGGAAAAATCCTCAAACCCCTATAACCATTTCTCATGTAGACAACAAAAACCAACTACTCATAGAAATAAGACATACCTTTTGAACCTGTAGACAGATCTATTGTACCTGATCACTATAGGACCTTCTTGGGAGATTTCTTTTAGACTCTAGAGACATGGCATCTTCATCTTCTCAAGTTTTTATGACTTTTCTCACATGTGTGTGCCCTGTTATACTGAAAGTCCGCGTATGTACACGCCCTTCTCCACTGCAACCCATGTACACCTAAAAAACTAGGGTTTTTTCAGTATTTCTACAATTCTGAATCTTTCACCGTCAACCCTTCGTGTCACTTCAGATGTATCAATGAGTACCTGCAATAAACCTTACACAATATTAAATATTCAATGTTATCAATAGGTGCTAATAGGAGAGCCTTTCTCTCTTATTTATATTTCCATGCAGCTTCCTCAAGGGGTTACCTTCTAACCAACTTAACCAAATTTCCTTCTTTTAGGGCTAACCCACTTCTAACCACTTGTACACTTTTAACCCACTTTGCTACAATTAGTAAATTCTCCACTTCTAGTTGCAACTAAATTATTTTTAATTATGTTTTTATTGCAACAACTTAATCCATGATTAACTCCTAGTTTCATCAACTTGACTAGTCAACTTATTCTAGGAGCTTCTAGAATAATTTGACTTCTTTGACCTTTTAGATAACTCATGAGGGTTTTCCAACTTCATAAGGTCATAAATCTCTAACCATGAGGATTTATGTGACAATCCATATATCACCGGAAATGGAATGACATGTATTATCCATCTAGACTAGTTTTACCTGCTAATATATTAATCTGCATACCATTATACATCAATCAAACTGAAGTCCCTTAACTATATTGTTTGGGCTACTAAAATTTTATATCGGACTCGCTTCAAGGTTTGACATCAATGATAACCAACCCAATTAATCAACAATCTCCCCCTTTCGCATTGATGGCAACACTTTGATGCAAAACTGAAGTCATATCACTCATGCTCCCCCTGTGACCGTCGCTCCCCTTGGAAACATGCCTATGTGCTCTCTCTCCAACCATCTAACTCTCTATCCTACATATGGTGAATCTCTCCCCCTTTTACATCAATGGAAAATGTAACTTCCTGTCCGGGGCTGCTCCCCCTGATCGAACTCTTTTTGAAACTACTCCCCCAACCTGAGTTGTCCTCTTTATGGTGTTTCCTCGTGTAAATCTAATACATATAAGATAATCATTGAAAATAATTTATTTTGGAGTAGAAACTACTCCGAGTCTCTGGCGAAGATACTCAAAGGCTTCCCTTGGAAGCAATTTTGTAAATATATTTGCAACCTGTTCTTTTGTTCCCACATATTCAACTCTGATGTTCTTCTCTGCAACCTGTTCTCGTAGAAAGTGATACTTGATTGGAATGCGCTTCATCTTGGAGTACATCATTGGATTCTTTGAGATATTGATGGCACTTGTATTATCACAATATATTGGAATGGGCTCATCATACTCAACTTGTATATTTGTCAGAGTTTGTTTCATCCATATAACCTGTGTACAACATGGTGTTGCTGCAATATAATCTGCTTCGGTTGTAGACAATGATATTGATGATTGTTTCTTGCTTAGCTAATATACCAAACACTCACCCAAGTAGAACATTGTTCCACTGGTGCTTTGTCGGTCATCAATGCAACCTGCCCAATCTGCATTTGTGTAGGCAATAAGTGATCAATCCATTCATTTTGGATACCATAATCCAAATTCTTTTGTACCCTTGAGATATTTGAATATCCTCTTTACTGCTAGAACATGTGATTCCTTTGGTGTTGCTTGAAATCGTGCCACGTGTCTGACTTCCTGCATCACATCTGGTTTGGATGTTGTCACATAAAGTAAGCTTCCAATCATAGACATGTACTGCCTCTGATATGTAGACTATGAATAATCATCTTTGCTTAACTTGCAACTGGTTTTCATAGGATTATTGACTGGTTTGTAATCTTCCATTCCAAACCTCTTTAACATTTCTTTGATGTACTTTGTTTGAGAAATAAAAATGCCTTGGTTTCTTTGACATATCTAAAGAACCAGGAAGAAGGATAGTTCTCCAAGTAATGACATTTCAAATTTATTCTGCATATCCTTTGTAAATTTCTGGCTTAACCTGTCATCATCACTTTCAAAAATAATATCATCAACATAAACTTCAATTAATAAAATACTATCTTGAGTTACCTTGATGTAGAGGTTGTTGTCTACATTTCCTTTTCTGAACCCTTGCTGATGTAGATATCTGTCCAATCTAGAATACTATTCTCTGGGGGCATGTTTTAGACCATACAAGGCCTTTTTCAACCTACACACATAATTTTCATTCTCCGATAACTGAAATCCTTCTGGTTGCTCAATGTAGACTTCTTCTTCTAGTTCTCCATTCATAAAGTTTGATTTCATGTCCATCTTATACACTTTAATATTCTTGGAGCATGCATAAGCTAGGATCAATATGATTTCTTCCATTCTGGAATTGGGGGCAAACGTTTCTTCAAATTCGATACCTTCAACCTGTGCATATCCTTTACATACCAATCTAGCTTTGTTCCTGGTAACCTGTCCAGCTTCATTCAATTTATTTTTGAAGACCCACTTTGTGTTGATCACATTCTTGTACCTTGGTCTTTGAACTAATTTCCAAGTGTCATTCTTCTCTATTTGATCCAACTCTTCATTCATGGCCTTTTTCCAGAATTCATCCTTGTTGGCTTCTTCAAAACTGTTTGGTTCAATCGAAGATAAGAGTGTTAGGTGTAGTTGTTCTGGTGAACGAATTCTTCTTCTAGTCTCAATTCCTACATCTTTGTTCCCAATAATCTGATCTGAAGGATGATTCTTCTATATTTGTTTGCTAAGTGTCTTCGGAGGTTCTTGTTGTTCTTTTTCTTCTACTTCTATCTGATCTTCTTCATCTTCCCCTTCTGCTGCTTCTTCATCCTTTGCTTCTTCTTCGTAAACCTGTTCCACTGAATCCTTTCCTTCTTCTTGTAATTTCCATCCACCTGTCTCATCAACTGTTACATTGATTCTTTCCACAACTTTGTTGAGACTTAGATTGTAACATTTGTATGCTTTCCTTGTACTTGAGTAACCAACAAGTATGCCTTTGTCCACACGAGAATCACATTTTCTCATTCTTCCATCTTCTCTTTTGATGTAGCATTTGCTTCCAAAAACTCTGAAGTGTTTCACATTTGTTGGTCTTCATTTCCATAGCTCGTAGAGAGTTTTGTCATTGTTGTTTCTGAGCATTATTCTGTTTTGAATGTGAACTGTTGTATGCACTGCATGTGTCCAAAAAACATCTGTCAACTTAGAACCCATTAACATTGTTCGAGCCATTTCTTGTACTGTCATATTCTTTCTTTCAACAACTCCATTATGTTGAGGTGTCCTAGCAACGGAGAATTGCCTTTTTATTCCATGCTTGCTGCAGAAATCCATAAATTCCTTTGAAGTAAACTACCCTCCATTGTCCAATTTCAAACATTTGATTTTTGAATACATTTCATTTTCAACCATTTCCTTGTATTCCTTGAAGTTTTCAAATGCTTATGATTTCTTCCCGAGAAAACAAACTGCAGTCATCGTTGTATAATCATCAAACAATAACATAAAGTACTGCTCACCTTTTAAACCCTTTGTTCTAGTTGGTCAAACTAGATCAATATGCACAACTTCCAATGGTCTTCTTGTGGAGTATTCATTTTATTTAAACCCGATCTTTGTTTGCTTTCCTTTTTTACAATGCTTGCATAATGTGTTGGTTGGCGTCATGATCTGGGGCATTTCTCTGACTACTTCCTTTTTGTTGACTTTGACAAGGTTGTCGAATTTTATGTGACCCATTCTTCTGTTTCATAGCCAACCTTCATCTTCCTTTTCTAAACAACATTTTTCATTTCCAGTTTCACTTAATAAATATATGTTGCTTGAAGTTCTTACATTCATTGCAACCAATTTTCATGAACCTGTTTTTCGTATTTCACACTTCTATGAATCGAACATAAGTTTGTGACCTTGGTCACATATTTGACTTACACTTAAAATATTATGTTTCATATCTTCTACTAGTAGAACATTTTCTACCTTGGTATTCTTATTTCCAATTCTGATTGTGCCCTTTCCAATGATTCTAGCTGAGCCGTTGTTTCCAAAGGAGACTGGTCCATCTCTTTCCTTTCTCAATGTCAGAAACATGTCCTCATCACCTATCATGTGCTTTGAGTAGCCACTGTCAACATACCACCCATGTTTCTGATGTTTAGCTTGTAGAGCGAATGTGCATTCTTCATGGTTATATTGATTCTGCTTTCTTATCCATATTCTCTGTTGAGGTTTCTGTCTATGACTGTTTTTATTTTGTTGTGATTCTCTATGAGGGATTGTCATTCTACAATCTTTGGCCATGTGTCCAAAGTTGGTGCACTTGTAGAATTCCACTTCAGTGCTCAATGATTCAAACATGTTGTAGCTTCTTCTCTATGTTTCACTAGGCCTTCTCGGATAACCATTTTGCGAATGACTTTCAAAGTTGTTTATGTTCCTTCTATTAGCTCTGCAATTTATAGCTTTATGTCCAAAATTATTACATGCATAACATAAACCAAAAAAAGATAGTTTGATACATGGGAGTTGAAGATCTTCTGAAATGAGTTACTCTTCTGAATCCTTCTCCTTCCTAAGGCATGCTTGTTTCTGACTGTCGTTGATTCTGAAATCTGACTCTTTTAGGTCGAGGAGTGTCCCTGTGATCTTCCTTATAAAACTTCTTGTCTCATTTATCTGTCTCTGTATAACTTCTTGGTTGTGTTTCTTGATCTGTAGTTTTGGATCTTGAGCCTCTTTCTGTCTGATTGTTTCCTAACTCGGACTTGTCATGATGTGGCCTCTAATTGTTGATAATGTTATCCAAATCCTTTGAAATATTATGCATGTTTTTATGTTGAACGTCTGTTCTCAATGTGACAATCTCTGCTTCCAAATTTCCAATGATCCTGTCATTTTAGTCCAACTGTTCTTTAAGTTCTTCTTCGATTATTTTGTCTTCTTCAACTTGAATTTTTAAATTAGAGAAAATCTGCTCCAATTCTTTAGAGTTGGAATTTTGTGTTTCCTCTTTTCTTTTTAGTTTTTCCTGTAGTGATTTGTTTTTCTTCGTTTCCCTTTTTATAACATCTATGGCACTCAACAATTCTTCTCTCTAGTCAACTTATACCTCTTCATATTCTTCTTATGTGTCTTCTTTATTGGAGTCTTCTACTACCATGCATAGAACTTTGTTTGTCTCATTTTCATTGACTTCATCTTCGTCTAATGAGGAGCTGTCTTCTTTGGTGCATAAACTTTTCTTGAAGACTTTATTTTTGGTTCTTTTGCCTTTATATGTTTGTTTTCTATTTGAATCATCTTCTTCATTTCTTTTTTTTTTTCTTATGAGGACATTTGTTAGCAAAATGACCAATACCATCACAATTAAAACAAATTAATGGAAGCTTACCTCTATATTTATCGTTGATTCCCTTTTTTCAGTCTTCTGACAAAGTTAGCTACTTCTTCATCATATTTCGAGATGTCACTGTTGCTACTATCTTATTTTTCCTTTTGCTTTAACTTCTTGAATGCTTTAAATGTTGCTTCTTTTATACCTGAATTCTCTTGTTCAATTCTCATTTCATAGGATGTGATGTGAAAATTCCGTGTAGTTCATCCATGCTTATTGAATACAAAACTATTCTTTCTTATAGTGTTGATACCTTGAAATTGATCTAAAACCTTTAAGAAACCTAAAATAATTTAAAACTATATCCTTTAGATTCCTTAAAAATAAAACTTTTTCCACTATTTCGAATAAAACATATAATGCGCCGCCTTAAACATCATGGGATTCAATTATTTGTAATAAAGCATATTCTTGTATATCTGTTTGCTACTGAAACCGCACACTAGTCCTAATTAGATAGGGGCAATATTTTGGACTTTATTGGTTTTGTTTTTATTGATCTTTTGATGTGGAGCACGTCTCCTTTGAAGTTAACACCGACGAACCGTTTCTTTAACCAACACTCAGAAAATGTTAAACAAATTATTGCAGGGATCATTAGTCAGTGTTCATTGTCATACTTAAAAATTAACAAAATTATTTAATAATACGATCATGAGAAAATGAAGCTACATAGGAAACCCAATTATTTCTAATATTATTTGCTTTAAGTTTGTTTGCAATTTTTTATATTAGTTTTGCAATAACATAATTATTAGAAAATAAAGCTAGGTAGGAAACTCACTTCTAAATCAATCTTATATAATTTTAAAGGTCAATTGTTTTTTTTTTTTAATCAAAATGTTATATTATTGTGATAAAATCAAATGAAGATTTTTAACTTTAAATTACTTTGGGATGAGAAAGAGATAGTTCATATATGATAATTACTTTACAAATATATAGTTTTGTTTTCAAAATATTATATTATTGTTGTAAAATTAAATGAAGACTTTTTATTTCAGCGGATTTTTTGAATAAGAAAAGAGAAAGATAAGATGAGGAAAGAGAAAGACATGATGAGGAAAGAGAGACACATGCCCACGAAAATATAAATTTAAAAAGGGATAGACGAACTTAACCCCGACCCCACAAAAATATACTTTTGTGTTTTGTTTTTAATGTTTTATATTATTGTTGTAAAATTAAATTTCAGAGCATTTATGGGATGGGGAAAGGGGTAGCGGACAGAAAATAATTTTTGGGATGGGGAAATGGGTAGCCAAGACACAATCACCACAAAAAAATATAATTTATTTTTTACGGTTTTCAAATTTATATTATTGTTGTAAAATGATATGAAGATTTTTAACATCAAAACTTGGATGGGAAAAGGGATAGACAAGAGGTCAATAGGTTTGTTTTTTGTTTTGTTTTCAAAATTATGGAGGAAGGATAGAGAAGAGGCCAATAGTTTTATTTTTTGCTTTGTTCCCAAAATTATGGGAAATGAGATAGAAAAGAGGTTAATAGTTTTATTTTTTGTTTTGTTTTCAAAATTTTATATTATGGTTAGAAAATCGAATAATTTTTTTTTAATTTAAAGCATTTTTAGGATGGGAAAGGGATAGTTGAGAGGTGATAATTAGTTCACAAAAATATAATTTTGGTTTTTTAATTTTATTTTTAATATTTTATATTATTGTTGTAAAATTAAATGAAGATTTAAATTTTGGGATTTTGGGGATGGGGAAAGAGGTACTAAGAGACTCCCCCAAAATTGTAGTTTTGTTTCCAAATTTTTATATTATTGTTGTAAAATTAAATGAATATTTTTAACTTTAAAGCATTTTTGGGATGTGGAAAGGGGTACACTAGGTGATAATGACCTTGCCCCACAAAAATATATTTTTTTTGTTTTGTTTCTATTTTTTTTTTTTATATTATTGTTATAAAATTAAATGAAATTTTTTAACTTAAGAGCATTTTTGGGATGGGGAAAGGGTAATGAAGAGGCCATCATTTTTGGGATTGAGAAAGCAGATGGAGAAAGGGGTAGCCAAGACATAATCACCACACAAATATATAGTTTTTTTTCTCCAAATTTTCATATTATTGTTGTGGAAGATTTTTAACTTAAATGAAGATTTTTAACATTAGAGCATTTTTGGGATGGGGATAGGGATAGAGAAGAGGTCAATAGTTTTTTTTCTCCAAATTTTTATATTATTGTTGTGGAAGATTTTATCTTAAATGAAGCTTTTTAGCATTAGAGCATTTTTGGGATGGGGATAGGGATAGAGAAGCGGTCAATAGTTTTACTTTTTGTTTTGTTTTCAAAGTGAAATTTTTTAACTTTAGATCATTTTTGGGATGTGAAAAGGCGTAGACAAGGTGATAATTTCTGTGGCCCCACAAAAATATAGTTTTGTTTCTAATTTTTTTATTTTATTGTTGTAAAATTAAATGAAGCTTTTTAACTTGAAGCATTTTTTGGATGGGGAAAGGGGTAGCGAAGAGGCAACCGTTTTTGGGATGGAGAAAGGGTATCAGAGAGGCAATCACTTTTGGGATGGGGAAAGGGGTAGCCAAGACACAATTACACAATTTTTTTTTTTCCAAATTTCTATTATTATTATTATTGTAAAATTAAATAAAGTTTTTCAACTTCATATTATTTTTTGATGGGAAAGGAGTATATATTTTTGGGATGGAGAAAGAGGTAGTGAATAAGTGATAATCACCACACAAAAATTTAGTTTTGTTTTAATTTTTATTTAATTAATTAATTTTTATATTGATTTTTAATGTATTTTATTATTATAATTATTATTTAAAATTGTTTTATATATATTTTTGTTATTTTTAAAATTCATTTGTTCGTTTTGGGATTGTATTATTTTATTTTATTTTAAATTAATTAATTATTTTTATTATTTTTAAAATTTGAAATGTTATTATTATTTTTTAATTAAAAAATTAAATTTTTATATTGATTTTTAATGTATTTAATTATTATAATTATTATTTAAAATTGTTTTATATATATTTTTGTTATTTTTAAAATTCATTTGTTCGTTTTGGGATTGTATTATTATTATTTTTTAATTAATTAATTATTGTTATTATTTTTAAAATTTGAAATGTTATTATTATTTTTTAATTAAAAAAAGTTTGTTTTGTTTTTTTTTAATTTGTTTTGTTATATATATAT
>JZKD02S2124499.1:360557-387534 GCA_000966675.3 Picea glauca
ATTATGATTTTGTTTGTAATCGTGCTAGTTTTTATTGGAATCATCACTTTTTGAATTATGGGTTGATTTTAAGGTTTTTATCTGTAACGATACCAGTTATCAAGGTTATTGTAATTTTAACCCCGAAAAAAAAGGAAGTAGCACCGATTTTCAATTCGAGAGTTGATTGTAAGGTTTTTGTTCGCAACGAAATTGTTTTCCAAAGTCGTAGTTTCAAACAAGTTGTAATTTTAAACTCAAGAACAAAATGGGTGTTACTAGGAGCACCACTTTTTGATTTGGAGGTCAAATTTAAATCTTTCGTCCATAACAATATTGATCGTTAAAGCCAAAATTTTAACTTTAACTCCAAACAACAATGTTATTGGTACCGTAATTTTTTGAAATAGGGGTAAAAACAACCACTAATATGATCTCTAAAAAACGTGAATTTTGGAGGGTTTTTGTTAATAGGTAACTTTGTTGGATCATAAGGTAGAAACTACACCATATTCTCAACAAAATGAAGAGGTTGAGAGGATGAATTGAACTCTAACAAAGAAGTCAAGGTGCATAATATCTGATGCAAAATTGAGTAGAGGGTTTTGAGTTGAAACAATTACAACAACTTGTTACTTGGTCAATTTGTCACCTAGTTTAGGCTTAGGTGATAGAATAATAGTCGAAGCTTGGAGTGGGAAAAATCCATATGTTCCTCGATTGAGAGTCTTTTGTTGTGAGTCTTATATGAATGTACCTAAGAAGAACGAGGAAAGTTGGATGAACAATCCAAAATGTGCATGTTCATTAGATATGGAGAGCTTGTTGGAGTTAAGGGATACAAAGTTAAATGGATTCTAGATGAGCACAAGAGTACTTATGGTCGAGATGTCATCTTAAGAGAAAATAAACCTAAAGAAGTTGAATAAAAAAAGGAACAAATTGATGAATGAATGGTGCTACAAAGAGTGGTGGAGAACCAAATTCCATCTCTAAGGGAGTAGAATCAGGTTGAGGAACATTTATAATTTTTTAGCATAGGTGGCAGTGACACTGAACCAAGGAGACTTGAGACACAATGAAGCCAAGAGTTCACAACACAAAATCCACTCCCATTGGAGAAACTAAAGTCTAGTTCAACACCTATACATGATATATTAGTTGCATTGGTGGGACCCAAATATAAAAAAACAACCATACCAGTGGAGGAGAATACATGAGAGTCATATGGGTGGGCAATCTGTATAATGAAATAGAGCATGGAGGCGATAGCCATGGTCCTGTAGCGCCCCAAGTATGCATCTGCAGTTATTGCTCTGATGAGAGGCGTGACATTGCATGTGCCTAACCAGGTAGTTGAAATAGTTGCTGTAACAACACTGCTCTTATTCAGTTCTCCAGTCAAATAAGTCACAAAATTTGTGTCCACTCCATAAAATGGCATTCGTTCGAAGAACTTGGCACCTGCAATGCATCAGAGTGTACAGGAATAAGAAAGAGAGTCAATAACCAGCAGTTGAATATATAGTCAATTTTCAAATTAGTTAGTAACAGGGAGATGACCTAGAATAAATATGGATCCCTTCCATGGCCACCTCACTATACTATTGCTCTTGTTCCTATTTCTGTTGTTGTTGGGATCTTGTAATAGAGGGACTTCCATTGGGGAATGGGATAGAGAAGAGGTCAATCCCTCTATTTTTTGTTTTGTTTTCAAAATTTTATATTATTGTTAGAAAAAAAATGAATATTTTTAATTTTAGAGCATTTTTGAGATGGGGGAAGGGGCAGCTGAGAGGTAATAATTGCTCCACAAAAATGTAGTTTTATTTTTTGTTTTGTTTCCAATATTTTATATTATTGTTGTAAAATTGAATGAAGATTTTTAATTTTGGGATGAGGAAAGGGGTACTAAGAGACTCCCCACAAAATTATAGATTTGTTTCCAAATTTTAATATTATGTTGTAAAATTAAATGAAGATTAACTTTAAAGCACTTTTTCTTGGATGGGGAAAGAGATACACGAGGTGATAATTGTAATGCCCCACAAAAATATAGTTTTATGTTTGTTTCTATTTTTTTTTATATATATTATTGTTATAAAATTAAATGAAGATTTTTAACTTGATAACATTTTTGGGATGGGGAAAGGGGTAGTGGAGAGGCAATCATTTTACTTTGTGTTTTTAAATTTAGAGCATTTTTGGCATGCGAAAAGGGGTAGTGAGAGGCTCCCCACAAAATTATAGTGTTGTTTCCAAATTTTTATATTATTGTTCTAAAATTAAATGAAGAGTAACTTTAAAGCATTTTTTGGATGGGGAAAGGGGTACACGAGTTGATAATTGTCTTGCCCCACAAAAATATAGTTTTGCGTTTTGTTTCTATTTTTTTATATTATTGTTATAAAATTAAATGAAGATTTTTAACTTTAGAGCATTTTTGGGATGGGGAAAGGGCTAGTGGAGAGACAATCATTTTTGGGATGGGGAAAGGGATAGTGGAGAGGCAATCATTTTTGGGATGGGGAAAGGTGTAGCCAAGACATAATCTTCCACAACAATAACATAAAAATTTGAAAAAAAAACCTATATTATATTTTTGGGATGGGGAAAGGGGTAGCGAAGACATAATCAACCCCACTTAATTTTGGGATGGGGATAGGGATAGAGAAGAGGTGAATAATTTTACTTTTTGTTTTGTTTTCAAAATTTTATAATCAAATGAAGTTTTTTAAATTTAGAGCATTTTTGGGATGGGGAAAGTGCTAGACGAGGTGATAATTGTGCTTGCCCCACAAAAATAGAGTTTTGTTTCTAATTTCTTATATTATTGTTGTAAAATTAAATGAAGATTTTTAACTTCATAGCATTTTTGGGATGGGGAGAGGGGTAGCGGAGAGACAACCATTTTTGGGATGGGGAAAGAGGTAGCCAAGACACAATCACCCCACGAATATATATATATATATATATATATATATATATATATATATATATATATATATATATATAGTTTTTTCCAAATTTATATTTTTGTTGTAAAATTAAATGAAGATTTTTAACTTCGGAGTGTTTTTGGGATGGGGAAAGATGTAGATATTTTTGGGATGGAGAAAGGGGTAGTGAATAAGTGATAATCACCACACAAAAATATAGTTTTGTTTTAATTTTTATTTATTTAATTACTTTTATTTATTTCTTTTTATTGTATATTATTATTATTATTATTATTATTTAAAATTGTTTTATTGGGTTTTTCTCTTTTATTTCATTTAAATTTTTGTTTATTATTGTTGTTTTTAAAATTTATTTGTTCCTTCTACGATTGTATTATTGTATTTTTTAAAATTAATTAATTAATGTTATTGTTTTTAAAATTTCAAATGTTATTATTATTTTTTAATTAAAAAAAGTTTGTTTTGTTTTTTTATTTGATTTTTTCTTTTATTTTTTTATGATTTTGTTTGTAATGGTGCTAGTTGTTATTGGAAACACCACTTTTCGAATTGGAGGTTGATTTTAAGGTTTTTATCAGTAACGATACTAGTTGCCAAGGCCATGGTTTCAAACAATTGTAATTTTAACCCCAAAAAAGAAGGAAGTAACACCTCTTTTCAATTCGAGAGTCGATTGCAAGGTTTTTGTTCGTAACAAAATTGGTTGCCAAAGCCATAGTTTCAAACAAGTTGTAATTTTAAACCCAAGAACAAAATAGGTGTTACTAGGAGCACCACTTTTTGATTTGGAGATCAAATTTAAAGCTTTTGTCCATAACGATATTGATCGTTAAGGCCATACATTTAAATTTAACTCCAAACAACAGTGTTATTGGTACCACAATTTCTTGAAATAGGGGTGAAAACAACCACTAATATGATATCTAAAAAAACAAGAATTTTGGAGGGTTTTTGTTAATATTGAACTTTGTTGGATCTTAATGTAGAAACTACACCACATTCTCAACAAAATGAAGTGGTTGAGAGGATGAATTGAACTCTAGCATAGAAGTCAAGGTGCATAATATTTGATGCAAAATTGAGTAGAGGCTTTTGAGTTGAAGCAATTGCAACAACTTGTTACTTGGTCAATTCATCACCTAGTTTAGGCTTAGGTGATAGAACAATAGTAGAATCTTGGAGTGGGAGTAAGCCATTTGTTTCTTAATTGAGATTCTTTGGTTGTGAGGCTTACATGCGTGCACCTAAGAAGAACGGGGAAAGTTGGATGAACAATCCAAAAGGTACATGTTCATTAGATATGGAGAGTTTGTTGGAGTTAAGGGATACAAGTTACATGGATTCTAGATGAGCACAAAAGTACTTATAGTTGAGATGTCATCTTGAGAGAAAATAAACCTAAAGAAGTTGAACAAAAAAAGGAGCAACTTGATGAATGACTAGTGCTATAAAGAGTGGTGGAGAACCAAATTCCATCTCTAAGGGAGTAGAATCAGGTTGAGGAACATTTAATATTTTTCAGCATAGGTGGTAGTGGCACTAGACCAAGGAGACTTGAGACATAGTGAAGCCAAGAGTTGACAACACGAGATCCACTCCCATTGGAGCAACTAGAGTCTAGTTCAACACCTATACAGGATATAGTTGCATGGATGGGACCCAAAATATAAAAAATGATCATACCAGTGGAGGAGAATACATGAGAGTCAACTTGAACAAATCAACAACCTAGGAGAAGCCATAGAGATAGGAATAAACTCGGTATGGTTATAGTAGTGAATATTTTTATTATTTGTGTGGTTTGTATTCCATTGGTAAAGTGTTGAAGATGCTCTAAATTGTCCTGAAAATGCACAATGCCAAAATATAATGAAGGAAGAAATAAAATCTCTAAAACAAAAAAAAAAACAAAAAACACGGGTTTAGAAGATATGTCACAAGATAGGAAGTTTGTTCATTGAAAATAGGTATTCAAAAAGAAATTTAGGGTTGATGGAAAAATGGAGAGATATAACATAGGATTGGTAGCAGAGGGATATTCTTAGGTTCAAGAAATAGATTACTAACAATCTTTCTCACCCGTAACAAAAATGACTTATGTTACCTAATGTTGTTGTGTTTAGCAACAACGTATGATCTAGAAGTGAAGCAACTAGATACTAAAACAACATTTCTTCATGGAGATTTGAAGGAGGATATATTCATGGAGCAACCAAAAGGATTTGTGGTAGGAGGAAAGAACTTGGTGTGTAAGCTCAAGAAATTTTTATAGGGATTGAAACAATCACCAAGCGAATGATACGAAAAAATGAAAAAAAAATGATAAATATGTGCTGGAATTTTCTTTTTCTTGAAGTACTATTGACCATTGCATTTATTACAAAACAATGGGTGATAGATTTGTGATTTTGGTTTTATATGTGGATGATATATTATGGATTAGTGTGTTGACAGGGTTGAATGATCCCATGCAATCAATAGGGATTCTCTCCAGTTTAAGGTCCCAATTAGACCTCACATTGTTTGGAATGGGGAATCCATCCAATTTATGGCCCAACAACCTTCAAATGGTTTTGCGTTGTTTTAGTAGTTGTAGCCTAATCTACCATTTAGGTTTTTGTGGATGCAATAAACAATATGTAGCTAATCCAATATGAAAAGTGCAGAATGATGCCTAGGCTAAACTAACAAAACCAATGAGGTAAACATTGCATCAAATATATTGTCGTGTTATACCTTTAGTAAAATGTTACTAAGAAAATACAAACAAAAATTTAGATAACCATTCGTATCACAAGAAAGAATGGTAATGAACAACTAACTATAGTACTATGCTTTTGGCTATGTACAAAAAAATTGTGATATAAACATAACAAAACAAATTGCTCATACATGAGAAAATTATACACTGTAAAATAAAATGCTTGTACACCATTCCAAAACTTAGTGGACTAGCATAAATAGTTCTACAAATCACAAGTTTTAGAACTAAATTCCATCTCCAAATGACTTGGCCTATAGTGGCTTCTCATTCATTAATTTTATAATTTTTTTACAAAATTGTTGAAGCAAAAAGCCTTGCCTTCTCCTCATTAACATTTCATAGAAAAGAGTAAAAATATGCACAAGCAAAATTCCCTCTCTCTACCAAGTTTATCTCATTTATACAAGAGAGGGAGAGGGAGGTTAATTGTTTCGATTCCCCCCACTTGGCTATTCAATTCCTTTCTTAGATGTTTGATTTATTCCTTCATATACCTCTTCACCCGGGGTTCATTTTATTTGTTAGTTCTAACTCCTTTAACAATTTTGATTCCATTCTTGGCTAGCCAACTTATCTATTTAGCTATCATTTTGTGCTACTTGGGGGTTTGTCTCATTTTTTTTTATCTTTCAAACTTATTATACTCCTGTGCCACTTGGTGGTTTCAATTCCATTTGTTAGTTCGAGCTTCCTTTTACTATTTGGGTCCCTTTTCTTAGCTATTTGACTCCTTTTGTAGTGGTTGTAAGTTACCTGGATGTTAGCATACAAAGCATGGACTGCACATGTAACTTTTATCATTAAGTTAATAATTCCATTAAACAAAACCCCTTTTGGAATTTTGAATTAAATTGAGCTATAAAAGGTTTTATCCATTTTTCTAAGTTTGAGGGAAGGCTTAAAAGGGCACACATTGGCTAGATGTTATTTGGCTAGATGTTATGAGTCTCGACTTGAGGATTGCGACCAATCTCAAAATCATGATATGGGTTTGTGTGGAGGAGGCTCAACTTTTGAAGGTCGTGATGAGATTTCAAGACACGAACAAAGAACCATGAGAAAGGAGTCCAATTTCAAAATTAAGGTTGATTGAGAAATCGGGACCCCATCTCACTATAATTTGTAAAGGGAAGGCCCGATTTTTTAAGTCGGGCTTGATTGTTGAACCAAGACAAGGTTGAATCAATTTGGTGAATGGAGGGCTCTCTTTTGAGGTTTTGGGCTGATAAAAGAAATATGGATTTCAAAGGTAATGTACAAAGTTTAGAAAGAAGATAGACAAAACAAAATAAGATCGAACACAGTTGAAAGTCCATACTATTCAAATAGTGTGGAGAAGGTCCAATTTAGAAATCAGGGTCAATTTCCAAATAGGGGTAAGGAAACAATGAACAAGTGAAAAGGGGAATTGATTTTGAGAATCGAGGTCGCTAATCAGGCTTTATAAATATTTTGGTATGAATTAATTGAATTTGAAAAGGGAAAATAAAATGTTTGAAAGAGATAAAACATTTGAAAGGAAGAAAAAACCATTCAAACAAAAAATTAAAAATAATTTGAATGGAAGGGGGTGGGGATTTAATGGTTCAAAGAGATTAAAGGAGGGATTGATTTGGAGATTGGGTTCAATCCCAAAATTGGACCCATTCACACCAGAGTTGATGGATCACCAAATCGGGTTGACTGAAGATTTGAGGTGAAAGATTATTTGAAAGAAATGTTCAAAGTTAGAACACTTTAAAGTTTGAGCAAAGGCTTTGAAATGTTCACAAGGTTCGAACCAATATTCAAAGGGAAGTTCAAATAAATAGAAGAGGTGATAGGGGGCTTGATTTGGAAATTGAAATGATTTCCAAATTGGGGCACTGATGAAGTGATCAAAGGGGAAAAGGGGCCTGATTTTGAAATCAGAAGGGGGAAAGAAAAATTCAAAAGGTAAGTAAAGGAAGGGAAAGAGTTCAAACTTGGGTTTAAAAGAACTTGAGACTCAAAAGAAAAACTTGAAAAAGGAAATTTAGAAGTTAAAAGAAAACTCAAGGTTCAAAGGTAAAATCAAGAAAAAAGGTTCAAACCAAACTCAAATAAAACTCACTCGAAAAGAATAACTAGGGATCTTGATTTAGAAATTGAGTTGATTTTGGGATCGGGGAAGAATTTCAAAAACAAGGATAAGAAGAGGCCCTGATTTGGGGATTAGGCCCGATCTAGAAATTGGGAGCCAAAAAGAGTTTGAAGAAAGGAAATTAAGGAAGAAAAGCACAAGGAAGGGAAGAAACCAAAAACTCAACAAGGAATAAAGTTTAAGGGAGAAAAAAAAGAACTTGTCAAATTCAAGAATAAGTCCAAGGAAGAAAAGAAACCTAGTTAAAACCCAAGAAAATGAAACATAAAGGCCCGTCTAAAAGAGTGAACAATGCAACAAGGCAACGAGGAGCCAAGATCTATGCAAATCCAAAAAAGAAGAAGACAATATGCTCAGATCAATCAAGTGAAGGAGGGGCTCCACATTTTGCCCAAAACTTTGGGGGTTGCTGAGGGCTCAACATGGTGATAATATGGAGTTAGTAAGAGACATGAAGTCCTTGTTGTCCAAGGCATTCAATATGTTGAATGATCTTGGTGTGGTACATTATTGTCTTGGCATAGAGGTGAAAAGAGATAGAAAAAGTAGTCAAAATAAGTATATTGAGAACATTCTCAATGGACTTGAAATGAAGACTTGTAAAGAAGTAAAAACACCTTTTGAAGTGGGAGTTAAGATATTGTGACCGGAATGTGTGTCTTAAAATCCACCAGAAAAAAAATACATAGCAAGGCTACCATATGCTAGACTTGTAGTGTCTCTTATGTATGTCATGGTATGCACGAGACTAAACATAACATATCTAGTGGGAAAAGTGAGTAGATTTATGGTTGATCTAGGAAAGGAACATTGGAGGGTTGTTAGAAGAATATTTAGGTATTTTCAAGGCACCAAGGACTCTGCTTTATGTTACTAGGATCATGGTAATGATATTTTTTATTTGCATGGATTTGTTGATATGGGAAAGGAACATTGGAGGGTTGTTAGAAGAATATTTAGGTATTTGCAAGGCACCCAGGACTCTACTTTATGTTACTAGGATCATGGTAATGATATTTTTTATTTGCATGGATTTGTTGATGGGCTGGAGATGTGGACAAGAGAAAGTCCACAAGTGTATATGTATTTACTCTATGTGGAGTAGTGAGTTGGATGAGTAAGAGGCAATCCATCATTTATTTACCTAGTTCAGAGACATAATATGTTGTTGCAATAGAAGTTACTAAAGAAGTTGTTTGGTTATTAGGATTATACAACTATATTGGTATCAAACATGGTAGTTTGGAAATAGAATGTGATAGCCAAAGTGCCATTGCAGTGACTTCCTTGCTTTTACAAGTAAAAAACAATTCCTTAAAATCTCTATTTTTTATAAAAGAAAAATGATGAAAAAATATCATAAAAAAATACTCTTATTATATATCTTCTTGAAATTATTTTCTTTCTTTAACTTTATATTTTTCTTTGTTTTTAGATTAAAAATAACATTAATATTAAATGTGTTAACTACTTGGATATAAGTAGTTGATTAATCTAAACCTTGGAGTATATTCTAAGAGGAGAAACCAATAAGTTTTTTTGATGGAGCAACTGTCAACGACAAATATGGTGCTGGAATCTACATCAAATTAAGGTAATAACATGAAGGTTGGAATCATTGGACTCTGGGGTTTACTACTTTTTGCACATAAACTTACCATTAAGAAGATGATGGTAGCAGGGGACTCAAAAGTCACAATTGACTGGATAAATGATTGCTCAAATTTAAACCTGTTATATCTACACAGCTGGAAAGATAAAATCAAAAGCCTAAAAACAAGTTTTGTAGAAATACACTTCATGCATATCCATCAAGAATTCAACGCAGAAGAAGAGAAACTCTCCAAGAAATCTCTGGACAGCCCTTTGGGGTGGTTATACTATGAGGAATACTTCAAAGGAAATGTTGTAAACTCGGGCAGTTTAATCTACACAGTGCACTAAAGTCTACAAAGGAAGTTTGCTTTTTCAATGTATGATCCATAAATTATGTTTTTGTAAAACTATTGACAACTGTTAATAGAATCTATATAGATTAGCTCAGGTTATAGAGCAACTAGTTGTGGAGGAAACACTAGATATGATATCAACTGATCTTTTCTGTAAAAGTAAAAGTACACTTGATTTTAATACAATAATAGTATAACTGATTTTTTGTGTGAAAAAAAACTAATTAATTACTCTAATATACTAACATACCCAGAAACTGGAAAGGAAACACCCAAAAAAAATATGGAAGAGTGTTTTTGTCATAAATGTTTTAAATCACTATTGTTATGCAGATGTCTGTAGCTTATGCTATATCGCCCAAGATCGTGTCACATCATCACTTCATATGAAAATGATTAAAAAACAAACCCAAATCATTATATTGTGAATAATTTGTACGTTTAACATTTTCATGTTTCTGTCTACGAGTGTGAACGTTTTTCAACAAGCTAAGGATAACATAAAACAAGTGTTAAAAGCTAAATACTTAAAATATTGATAATAGAAATTTGTTATCCAATTTTCTAAGGATAACATAAAACAAGTGTTAAAAGCTAAATACTTAAAATATTGGTAATAGAAATTTGTTATCCAATTTTCGATGAATGGCTGGGTCCAATTTCAATTTTCAAATCCTGTTTTATCTTTGGATGAGGGGGGCGAACTGGCAAAGGAGGGCAGAGGCAGAAAACCCTTTCATGCAGTAATCACTTTCACTTGAGATGTCAATTCTTTAATAATGTTGGGAATGATCAGGGTATTTATTTGGTTTTCTGTGAGCTTCGAAATGAAGACATGCTAGGTAAAGGAGGGCAGAGGCAGAAAACCTTTTTGTTAGAATTAATGATTAATTTAGAGATTGGTTTGGAGTTAGTTGAAGATTTGTAGGAGTTGTTGAGATATTCTCTCAACCTCCATAACTAAGTTTAGAATAAGTTGGATCTGACTCCAACTATTTATATGTATTGTAATTGAGATTCAATGTGGAATACAAATTAGTTTTGTGTGTTGTGTACAAGCTCTCTCTGCTCTCTCATTTTCTTAATATGGTATCAGAGCCTATACTGGCTTAAAATTCCTCACGGAATGGCCAGGTCGATGTGAGAGCAATGATAACGGATTTTTTGTAGGATTAATGTGTGAGTTTTCTGTGTGAAAATAGGTAGATTGTTTTGTGAGAGAATTATGTGAGGATTGTTGTAGATTCATTCAAATTGCTATTAGAGAGGAGGACGTGTGCTGCAAGGAAACACTGTCACTATGGGAACGAAGCAGATTGTTGCCATATCACTGAGGATAACACTCATATGAACCGTGAGCCTATCAGCTTGCGTGGACATCTACCTGCTGAAGATCCGTGAATGGGTGATCTGTACATTTTGTATCAGCTATAGCAATCATCGTTGTTGTCCAAGAGAGAAGTCTCGGCATTTTTGGTACTTCTAAAGTTGTGGAAGTCACCGCAGTCACCGTTCTATTAAGATCGGATTTTAATAGAGCACATGCATGGTAGAATAGGAAGTCAGGGAGACTCTTGTTCTTATTTCATTGACTGCAATTGCTGGAAGAGGAATAATTGGGGCATCCAGAATTGTTTTACCAAAGCTTCAATTATTGAGTCATTATTGAGCCCATCGCTATTCTCCTTCAACTAGATTTTCAACGGAATCTGCTGCTCCTTGCATGTGGTTATTCAGATAACATCTGGCATAAGTAGAATCAGAAAGCGTCGGTGAGCGATCGTTGACAGACTAGCGTGAAAGAGGAAATCGCGTTGTGGAAGCTGCACGAAGCAATAGGCAGGCGTCATTTCGGAATTCACAATGGCTTACCTGGGTTGGGTTCCCCAACTTCTTGTCACATCAAGTCTTTTCAAGAACTTGGTGCAAAGATTCGAAATCCAACTTGTGCAGATCTCCATGGATCTGGTCATATTTTTTCCTCTGTCCATTTCAACGATAACACATGCCACACCAAGTTTGAGTTTGAGGATGAAGAACTATAGTCTTGGAGATGGATGAGTCCAAATCAAGACAAGCAGTTGTGTTTTAAAGTGTGTTGATGTGTGAAAATTGTTTTATGGAGTGTGCAGTTTGTTCTCTATGTTAATGTTTTTTTTTTTAAGTTTGTTTGTATATGTATTTATGTGTTTATGTAAAAGATAAGTAGGAACTATTGTATCTTGATATAAGCTGGCGGCCCCGGTTTCAAGAACAACTGTTCTTATTTGGAAGTCACCTTGTATAATTGAATGTTGAAGACATTCCGTATCCAAACTGTTTTTCTAGACACTGAAGGATAGCCGAAAGCAAAAATCCGACAGATGGAGGCATGTTCATAGAATGCATCAATAATTGACACCTTTTATCACGGAAGCCCCGATGAGCCGAGTTGTCAAATTGTCCATTGTACAAGTTCATGAATGATGGTCTGAAGCATTTATACTTTAAATGAGTTGAATGGTAAGCTCGAAGAAGAGGAAGAGAAAGAGCGCAGTCCAGAGGCATCAGAGTGGGTGTAGGAGCTGATGAAGACCAGATCTGGCAGAGATCTATGTTGTGATTTGAGAATTGTAATATGTGGTTTATTTGTAATCATTAAGGGAGGGTGTTAGAATTAATGATTAATTTAGAGATTGGTTTGGAGTTAGTTGAAGATTTGTAGGAGTTGTTGAGATATTCTCTCAACCTCCATAACTAAGTTTAGAATAAGTTGGATCTAACTCCAACTATTTATATGCATTGTAATTGAGATTCAATGTGGAATACAAATTAGTTTTGTGTGTTGTGTACAAGCTCTCTCTGCTCTCTCATTTTCTTAATACTTTTCATGTAGTAATCACTTTTACTTGAGATGTCAATTCTTTAATGAAGTTGAGAATGATTAGGGTATTTATTTGGTTTTTTGTGAGCTTCTAAATGAAGACATGATATTGGTGTATCATTGGTGAAGTCTATGGAGGTACACATACCCTACCTCCTTTGGATTTGAACTTGTGACTTCTTATGTGTTATGTTCTTAACTATTAGACCCACTCAGACTTTTTTAAGGTCACAACACATGTTCTTAACCATTAAATCCACTCATACTTTTCTTTTTTAAGTTCAATGCCAAAACCAAACACCAAATTAATGTATAAAACCCTCAAAACTGAAACATCTAAATGGTAAATATTAGAGCTGAAATATCCAAACTCGAAGTGACAGAAGTCAACGAGCCGAGGTAAGTAAGTGAGCGGGCGAGTTCAACAAGCCCCACATGGAGAATCCCTGACCCGACCATAAGGATTGGTGCCTTTACAAATGAATCCATGCTTTAGATTGTTACTGAGATTGGGTTGTTCAGACCTCCCGCCCAGTGAACTGTAACTAATGTTTAGGATTTATACTTAGAAAAATGAATGCCCAATCACTAGAATCGAATTCGTGTAGTGCTGAGAACTGGTTCCAGATTTGTGCTCGAGTTGATACCTAAGATAAGTGTGGACAGATAAACAAGCATACAAAAACAGAACAAAGGCGGCATGAGCAGGAAGGCAGTTCTGATCGGCATGTTATTCTGCAATTATTTCGATGAATTAGTACTGAAACGAATTTGGTTTTCACCGGTGCGGAGAGCTCAAGCTGATAGTGCAAGCGCCTCTGTTTGACGGATCAGCCCTCTTATTGTTACCTTTGTCGACTGCAATGCTATAATTATGCTGAAAGTCATATATCTATTTGTAATGGGTATAATTAATCATCTTTTAATCTAAAATTTTAATCTCATGGCTAACAATTAAAGATGCTGGAATATTCTTAGTCGTCCTCCCAAATCAATGAATGTGATTTACTCTTCATAATCTCCTTGTATTTTTGAATACATCCGTTAACCTGTTTACTTTTTAACATTTACCTAATCATATTAAGAAATTACTATAGCACTATATGATTGTCATGTTTAAATGATTAACGTTTAACATTACCACGTTTGAATTATTAACCACAAATTTCCTCACCTATCCCTGCATTTTCCTCAGACATTTTAGCAGTCTGCAAGTTTCATATGCCTTTCAATATTCATTAATCACAATTATGTGACTGTGCTAATTTATATGTCCATCACGGCATCTACAACATGGTATAATTTATCTTACAACATGGTATAATTTATCTTTGTTTGATCAACAGTGTTTCTACAGCTATAACGGCTGAGCTTCAAATTCCTTGATATCATCAACATGATCTCTAATTGATAATGACGTTACACCCATCAAATCCAATCCAGTGATCAAGTTTCATGACATACATAGTTGAAGGGTATAAAAAATTCATTTCAAGATTATATTTGAGAAGTTACTTATTTTTTTATTTCAAAGACCATGAAGTCAAAAGGGTGGGCGATCTGTACAATGAAGTAGAGAGTGGATGAGATAGCCATGGTCCTGTAGCGCCCCAAGTAAGCATCTGCAGTTATTGCTCCCATAAGAGGTGTGACATTGCATGTGCCTAACCAGGTGGTTGAAATAGTTGCAGCAACAGCATTGCTTTTGTTCAGTTCTCCAGTCAGATAAGTCACTCAATTTCTGTCCATTCCATAAAATTCCATTCGTTCACAGAACTTGGTACTTGCAATACCTCGGAGTGTACAAGAAAAAGAGTCAATAACTACAGTTGAATATACAGACAATTTTCAGATTGGTTAGTAATGAGGAAGAATGTTAATATGTTACTGTTAATATTAAGTAACATATTAATATTAAGTAACATATGCAGTGAGCCGGCTCACTGTTTGGTGCATCCTGTCTGTTGGATAGGATAGTGAATAATGTGTATGGAATGGACATGATACACCAGATCTTAATTCAATGATTGACTCACTACATAGTGTTTAATATTAGCTGAAGAAGATAACCTAAAATAAATATACATATCATTCATGACCACCTCTTTCAGTCTTGCTCGTATTCCTGATGTTAATGTTGAGATTTCTTGTAACATAGAGATTTCCATTGGCTCCAGCAGCCCATGTATCATCCATGGCCACCTCTTTCAGTCTTGCTCTTGTTATTGATGCTGATGTTGAGATCTCTTGTAACATAGAGATTTCCATTGGCTCCAGCAGCCCATGTATCATCCATGGCCACCTCTTTTAGTCTTGCTCTTGATGCTGATATTGAGATCTCTTGTAACATAGGGATTTCCATTGGCTCCAGCAGCCCATGTATCATCCATGGCCACCTATATTTTCCATGGCCACCTCTTTCAGTCTTGCTCTTGTTCCTGATGCTGATGTTGAGATCTCTTGTAACATAGGGATTTCCATTGGCTCCAGCAGCCCATGTATCATCCATGGCCACCTCTTTCAGTCTTTCCCTTGTTCCTGATGCTGATGTTGATATCTCTTGTAACATAGGGATTTCCATTGGCTCCAGCAGTCCATGTATCATCCATGGCCACCTCTTTCAATCTTTCTCTTGTTCCTGATGCTGATGTGAGATTTCTTGTATCATAGGGATTTCCATTGGCTCCAGCAGCCCATGTATCATCCATGACCACCTCTTTCAGTCTTTCTCTTGTTCCTGATGCTGATGTTGAGATCTCTTGTAACATAGGGATATCCATTGGCTCCAACGGCCCATGCATATCATCTATGGATTGTCCATTGAAATTGCGACCATGGTACATATGGCATGCCATAATCCATTACCATACCATACATGTAAAGAGGTCCGGTTTGGTTTGGTTTGGTTTGGTTTGGTCTGGTCTTATCTATATCTTATAGATAAGAACAAGTATCCGCACAACTTAATGCTGATGCCACTGACAACGTGTAGTGTGGTTGAAAGAGTTGTGGCGTCTTGGACTTCTCTTATCATTATCTGCCATTCAAACCACACACTCCAATCAGAGATATATTAAATATTTTGGACCTGCTTTCTTCATTTTGTTTTTATTGATTTTTAGGTGGAGTAGTTTGGGGATGCACGTTACCGGGCTCCATATTGTCAAGTTAAACACCAACCAATCATTTGTTTCACAACTCTCATTGACAGAAGGACGCACACTCAGCTCTGCACAAACAACAACTTAAATGCGATTTGAGTTGAATTCTCGTAAATGTAATCTAAAACCTGTTTCATGTGAAATATAGATGGCTTTAAAGTCATTTTCTACTTCATATTTTTGACATCTGACTCGACATCTCGTAATATAATCCTAATCACAGTTGCCTTCATTTAAACCATCAGGACAGGACTTTAAAGTATTTTTTTTTTTTTAAGGCATTTATGTTTTTGTTAGATTCAGTTGGAATCTGATAACATAAATCCGCATTAAATTATAATTTTTTTGTTGTTTAATTGCATTTATGAATGTATAAATGGATTCAATTTGCTAAAAATACTTCTAGATCATTAGGATTATACAAATTTAACCACTCAAATTTGCAGATCCAACAATATCTAACCAAATTTCTTATAAATATCTTTTAAAAATATACTAAAAAAAATTAAAATATAACACATTTAAACTACTAAATTTTCTATTTTTTATTTTTGTTTAATTTAATTTATAATATATTATATTAATATTTTAAAAAATAAAATAAATTATTGAAATGGATGATTAATTAGTGTTTATTATTATTAAAAATGATATTTGAGTGCACTCCTCATACACATATATAAGTATAGATGATCCGGTCTAAAAACCCATTTCAAATAATATATCCGTGAGCATTAATTCATGTCCATTGTTAAAAATGATATCTTATTGCACTTCTCATATATATAATTATAAATGATCCCGATCTAAAACCCAAAACCCATTTAATGATGGGTAATCTATTTATAATAAAGTATAATATTATTTATTTATTATTAATTTTATAAAAGATAAAATAAATTATAGTATTATTAATTTATATTTATAATTTTTTTTTAAAATACAATTATTAGATAATCCACTTAGATAAAAAAATCTAATTCTAAACCATTTTCATATATATGACTCACTATAAATTATCAGTGATATAATATAATAATAATAATAATAATAATAATAATAATTTATTTTTAAGGTTACAGCCAAGCCAAGCCAAGCCAACACACCAAATTGGTGTTTTGTCCAATGATTTGACTGGTAAAGTCTACGAAGGTATATATACCCTACCCCCTCTGGATTTGAACCTATAACCTCTTAAAAGGAAACACATGTTCTTAACCATTAGGCCCACTCAAACTCTATAAATAAAAATAATTACAAATATGACTCAGTATAAATTATCCCTCATATAATATAAATAAAAGTCAATAAATAATTTTAAATTTTTTTTGTATCATATTTATTTTTAACAATTTATTTTATTTACAATATTATCTTTAATAATTTATTTTATTTACAATATTATCTTGAATATATAATAATAATTTATACATATATAATTACGAATATGATTTAGTATAAATTATCACTCATATAATATAATTACGAGTATGACTCGTATAAATGATCCCTCATATAATATAAATAAAAGTAAATAGATGATTTTAAAGTCTTTCATGCCATATTTATTTTTAACAATTTAATTTATTTACAATATTATTTTGAATATATAATAATATCTATATTCTTTAGAAAAGATGAAACATATAATTGTAGAGTACCATTAGTTCATGTCTATTTCTATATTTAAAATCAACTCCACATTGTTTATCATTGATTATTAAAGGAAAAAACTAGGTAAGAATAACCATAATTTGGAGAGGAATGATACCTTTATATTCTTTAAAAAAAGATGAAACATATAATTGTAAAGGACCATTAATTCACGTCTATTTCTATATTTAAAATCAACTCCACATTGATTATTAAAGGAGAAATCTAGGCAAGAATAACCATAATTTGGAGAGGAATGATACCTCTTTAGAGTTTTGTCTCATTTGAAATGTTATGATTAAAATAAGATACCCCAATGACATGGCTCTATGTTTATAGGTAGGTATGTAACTCTCATTAGGATCCTCAAAACTCCATTATTATTTAACTTTTGAAAAAAATGGTTTCACTAATTTCCTTAGTTTTTTTTTGGCTTGAAGAAAATGAAAGGACCTTATATTCATGTTTCCTTAAATTCTCATGTGTTTATTAGTTTTATTTTAGTTTTTTTTTTTCTTAAGAATAAAATGAAAGGATTTTGGATTCACGCTTTTTTTCTCACTTTTTTTTTTAGGTAGAAAGAAAATGAAAAGACCTTTGATTCATGTTTTCTTAGATTTTTTTATAATATAAGAAGAGAAGTTCTTGGTAAGCCATCCCCTTAAAAAAGGAGTTCAATTTAAGAAGAGTTATTTTTTTCATACATGTTTCCAACAACCTTCATCAATTGAATGACTAATTTATGAGTTCAGTAAGAGCATTTGAATGACCAATTTATGAGTTCAGTAAGAGCATGTAACCCTCCTTGAATGTGTACTTTCAAATGGACTTGCTCCAATTGATCATATATGCTCTTGTTTCTTGAGTTGGTTGAAGCCTTTAAATTTGTTTGGATTTTTTCACATTATTGTTTTAAAATTAAACAAAGTTTTTTTAACTTTAAAACGTTTTTGCAACACAATCATTTTTTGTTGTTGTTGTTATCACTTCATAGAGATTTCTATCAAATATTTAGTCTTTCTTTTAAGGATGAACATGTGTTGCACATTTAAACTTTTTTTTAAGGATGTAAATATTATGTTACCTTGTACTATTAGTGCCCATCATTGTGTTTCAAATCACTTATATAGTCATGATAGCCAATAAAGGGATAATAGATGTAATAAGGGACATCTAACTCCACTGGAAATAATATCACCATCTCTGCTTTGCCAACCAAACAACCCCACGTTGACCTTTCTTTTAAAGATAACTTAGATATAATCTTTTCAATTTTAAGGAAGATATACTTCCCATTTCTATAGCTCTAAGATAGTTGGGTTTGAATTGAATGGTTAGATTACTAGATTTGCTTCCATATCTATAGTCTCTTGTATTTTACTTGACACTTTCCAAACATCTCCTCCAACCCTAGGATTGCAAATACTTCCTCAATAAAATTCTCTTCCATTAATAAATCTCTCTTGTGAATAGGTTCCATAGGAATTTATCCCCAAAGGCAATGTTCATCAACTAAGAATCTCTTAGTCCAAGTGCCCCATTCGAGGGGAACTACTCCAATTGATAATAGAGAACATCTCTTAGCATCAATTTTGCCTCCCTTCCATAGAAAGGTTCTCATATTAAGATAGCTAATTTCCTTTAGGATGCCTACATGTGCCACCAAAATAGACCTTAGATTTTAAAAATACGAAGTAAAGGAAAACCTTTATAGAATCATCAATCTATGTAATTTCAATGAAGTAACCCCATGTTAATCCTTGGTCTTTATTATTGGGAGCTAGTCATTAGTGATATGAGATTTCGTTGATTTAGAAATCCCTAGACAATAGTGATGATTCAATTTAATTATAAAAAATATCCATCATTTGTGTGATTTGATTTAGTGTTGAGCTTGAAGCATTACAACAATACACTTCACAATTCTTGTTATTTAATCCCTCCCCACCCCTTAAAGCTTGGAATAAATTTCCCAAAGTCTTATCATATTTTGGGGATGTTCATTGGGGTTCCCCTTAAGAGAAGGACAACAATCAACAAATTTGGAGTGATTCAATACCTTCGCTCCTCTCACGATGTTGATTCATAAGGAGTAGGTCCATTGTCCTTTCCTTTTCAAGGATCCATCCTAGGGATTCTTTCATTGAAATGTAGAGAGAGAGGGACAACAAGAATCCATTTCTTATTCCCTTAGAGGCTACATAGAATATAATCGAACTATCTTTGAGTTGGTGGGTCATCCTATTGTTTTTTGTAGCTTCGGGAGGTATTCGCACAAGAGGCCAAGGTGTCAGGTATGTGGGAATATTGGTTGGCACCGAATTAACCTTTCATTTTAGTGAAATCCACCCCATAATGAGGCTAGGGCCTCATGATAAAGTTGATTGGATTTGTGGGATTGTGATGGGGTGTCACACCTATTATCACTATAACATTTTTTATATGGAATCCAAGTTTCGGGACTTAGTGTGAGGCTAAACTAGTGTAGAGGCACGATAAACTGGAGGATGGGGCCATATTTAGCGGAAGGGAGCTAAGACTGGCGGAAGTGCAAAGTTGATGGGACACGGTGGGACACATATCTCAGGCGCAATAGATCAACGATTAGGGATCATATCAGGCAGAGAACTAGCACGAAGGTTAATTATTGAAAGCGGGCTGATAAGAATACCATGGTTTCAACTCGGGACCACGTGGCGCCACCAGATGCATTTCAGGGAGAAAAGAAGTCTACCCCAAACCTCTTTGCCTCACCCTTGAAATAGGGAAGAATATATAAAGGGGGGACCCTTGTCATTATTTTACGTTTTTTCAAATCATTGGAACGTTGAAAATTGGCGCAACCGCTCCCTTCGAACTGAAGCTCAACAATGCACCAAATTCATGCATCTTCCTCTCATTCACAACTATTTTTCATCATCTCCATGGATCCTGTCATTTTGTCTGTAACAGAGCAAGATCCCTCGCCAAACGAAGAAGCCCTAATTGACAGAGACTCTGATATGTTCGACACCGAAATAACCGTCTCACCCGTCTCTGTGTCCAAAGAAAATTTGTCAGATAATGCAGGGAGACAGATACACTTTCTCAAGTCGGTCCAAGCCTCCATAGTCCCTTACACTGTCGAAATCGCATTCCCTTTCCCGTAATTCATAGGTTGGTGCGTGGAACAATACTCACAGGAAGAGAAGTTTATTTTTAATAAATTAGGGTCGGAGGTCCTGTGTAGAGTAGATAGCCCGTCCATTTGATATGCCCTCGGCATACCAGATCCCCCCTCCACAATGTATGAACCCTTCAAGGAAGAAAAGATAGTTACAGTTTACAGGGAATGTCCCCCCAAAGTCAAAAACCTATTTCTGTAGACAATTGTCAAATTCGAGCATTATTCTGAGAGTTTGTCCTTGCCAATGAATGTAAATGTCATGGTTATTGAAATCCAATGGGCTTATTCCATACTCATTCAGATTGTAGGTTTAGATAATGACAAATATGTAGTTGAGGTCATGTTAGGTTTTCTATTAACTTTTTCCAGTCAAAGTCCAATCAGTCAGCCTGCATCAGTTTTGATAAATTCATAGTTGATAATGTACACAAACAACTAGTGAACTTCTAATCACTAAATCACTTCAGGTATTACACATACTTGTTGAAGATGTTCCTAGAGAAAAACAAGAGAGATTTCCTTGAAGAAACATTCATCTCAACTAAATGAAAAAGAATCACAATGCTAAATTTCAGAAATAAGATCATATTTAGAGTTTACAGCCTGATCTTCAACACTAGCCTGCCAAGAGTCTTGTAGGACATGAAAAGTTATTTGCATCCAAACCTCAAAAACAGAGTGAGAGATTAGGTGTTGTTCATGCATTCTACAGTGATTTGGGTATGTGGTTGTCAAGAGGCACCTTACCTTCTGCATTTTTTTGACACCCAGAGTCTTTTCCCTAGAGTTCATCAGGCAAAGAATCATCTCAGAGAAAAAACATTTTATGAAAATGCACAAGGTGTCCAACCTGAAATTCCCTTTCATCATAGGACCCTTTGTCATGAAGACTAGATCTTTCTTATCTCAGATCCAGGCCAAACTCAAGGAGTTTGGATTTGCACAACTACAAGGGAGAAAATATGATCCACATCAGGTTATATCTAAAAGAATATTGATGAGAAAACAATCCCCTTATGAACATGAGTATGTTGAAGGTTTTGACAAATTAGCAAATTTAGAAACCTGTGTTGATATGGAAGCCATCTTGCAGCCTACTCAAACACAACAAGTAGGGCCAACCCTACAACAGATTCAAACACAACAGACCTCTCAGAAGATGATACACCAAGTTCCCAAAGTCATTGTCTACAGCAAGAGAAGCAGTGTAGAGGCCCTAGGCATCAGTAGTCAACAGACTGCTCCCAAGAAGATAAAGATCACACAATATCCAAAGATAATAGATCTGGAGGAAGAAGAGCCTAAGGAACAAGTAAGTATGGATATGGTGGAGAGTGGAACCAACAAGTAAGAAGCTGCTAAAAGAAGCATTCCCCAAAGTGAAAGTAGTGTAAGAGCTTTTAACAACAAAAAACACCTTTTGATAAAGCACCTGGAGTAGTCTACCAATCTAAAGAAGATTTAGCAAAGCAATATGCTATGAAAGGAAGCTTGGCCATGAGTGAAATAAGAGAGTTGATACCTGAGGTAGAAAGAATTTCTCAACATAAATCTTCTCTGTTCTTAGTCAGGGATATAGAGAAGAAGACACTCAACATAGCAGTTGCAGATGAGGATAAAGTGTCTGCGGTTAAGTTGCATTATGAAAACATAAGTTTCCTAGACAAGGTGACATTCCACAGAAACACCAGTGGCATGTTGTATTCGGACTACCTGGGTCTGAGCTTGAAGATTTCAAGGTTGACAACTCATTCACTTAAATTGGAGGGACAGTTGAGACAAGAGAAAGCATCCAACAGAGCTTGGCAGACTCAAGTCAAGAGATTAGAATCTGATGGCCCTCAGGGAGTGAAATCCTCCTCGGAGGAGAAAGACAAGTTGATCCAAATCTTGAAGAAAAAACTAAAAATGTTTGCCACATAACATCCACAAACAACAAAACTAGTTGCTCTAGAATAAGAGAAGGAGACATTTCGACAAGAAGCATTGAATTACAAGGCCAAAGTATTGCAGCTAGAGAAATGAAAGGTAAATTGGTCACAAGGAAAGAGAGGAGCATCATACATGGCTTTTGTTGTAACTTCTACTGTAGAAACTAGGCCAAGCACTGATGGACTAGTTTAGGCTATGTCCCAAGTTAGCCTGAAGGCAGGATAAATGAAGATCCTTAAGGGAGATATAGAAAAGCTACAACAAGAAATGAGAATAAAGGATGAGAAGATGGACCAGTTCCAAAAAGAGAATCAATATTTACAGGAAGGAGTAGACAAGTTGAAGACAATGTTGAAAGGAAAAGGACTGTTGCAGGGATCCAAACAGGTCATCTGGGATTCTATTGCTGCTGAAATTGCCAAGTTCAGGGTATACTTAAATTTCATCAATGACAAAGATAGCATGTCCATCACAGCCAGAAGCAGATGCACTGTTGTGAGTGAGACGTTGGAAAATAAATCCTTAGAGTGGGCCCATAATGCTATAAATCTGTTGAAATTCCATTCCCACCACTGAACTTCAGACCATTGGGGTCAAACAAAAGACCACATTGATCATTTGGGCCAGGAGAGTTATTTCCAAACATAACTTGCTTAAATCAATCCAAACCAAGGCCATGCAGATGGAGCAGAGCATACAAGAATTCAAAGATCTGTTTGAAGAGTTGTTCGTCAAAGGCCTCCCACCATTTTGGGATGTCAAAGGGAAATTGTATGATCAGGAGAAGTACAAATCTCATCTCGCCCAATGCAGAATGGATCACTCCAAATTTGAAATCCTGGAGGAAAACTTGAAGGGGACAAACCTAGTGGAGTATTTGACCACAGATTTTGAGATCTTGACTCAGTTCAAAACAATGAAGATCAGACTGCTAGCCATGACTTATGCCTCTTACATTGACCTGAAGATCCTGATCAAGGAAATGATGGAATACAACATCCCTTTTGACTTGTAGTGGAAGGAGATAGTGCGGTTAGGCAAGACGAAATGCAGTTTCCCAGGAACCAACAACTAGCTCCCAAGTGTCATCAAATTGGAAAATTCGACAAAGGACCAAAGAAAGACAAATGGTGAAGACAGAAGTTGAACAGTCAGATAAATGGGTCGTTAGTTCATAAAACGTTTTTGTTTAATCATTGTAAATCGGTTCACATATCGAGACTGCCAGTTGAAATTTTTGTAGTCAGTTTTAGAAGCTGAAACGTTTTAGTTCAACTATTGTAATCGATTTCTAATTGAAAGGAACTCGAAATTGTATAAATGACAGAAGTTCTGAATGTATTAATGTTGGAAGAAGTGCAAGGGCACCTTTTAGTTGTTTTCTGAACTCAATTGTAAATTTCTGGAGCTGAATTGAATACATATGTAGAAGCTTTCGAAGTCTCTATGAAAATATTCTAATGGTGGTGATATGAGTTTTGTCTCCTCTCATTGTATGTATTTCCTGTGTTCTTTAATTCCATTTGCATTTTCTTCTGTTTGAATTGGATAGTTAAAAGCTCAGAATTCATCTCATGATGCTCTCGGCTTAAGCAATTTAAACTATGCAATATTCTTCCTAACTAATTCATAATTCATTTTAGTAATGCTCTGATGCAGTTACTTGTTTTCTCCTTCTTCTTACACTTTTCTTAAATACAATTTACAACTCAGATTCATTACCTCATTTAGCCTTTATCCTATGGAGAGTTCTACCAACCAGTCATTGTTTTCATTCACTTTCAAAATTTTGACTCCATAGCCCTAAGTGTCCCTCCCCTTCCTTGCCAACAACTTTATAAAAAACCACCAAAACAAACTAAATCTAGCCACTGATTGCCAAAGAAACATCAAGTGACATGAGAGAGACCTCTTTGAGCTAAGAAGGCTAGTTCCCCAGCTCTAAAGATCGTTGAAACAATTACCTCTGTTGTTTTTCTATCATCCTGACAAAATTTACAGAGTGCTAACATTCTGGCGTCGTTGTCGGGGAGCAAAACATAAATCTTCCTTGGGAAAAGAATGAATTAAAGCTTTAGTTTTGATTCTTGAGGGTGGCAGTGAATCAAATACCTTATTGGTTGAGATTATTTTTTCCCTAGTGACTCCATTACCAAGAGACCAGTTGCACTAAGCAATTTGAGCTAGAAATCCTGGCTCCCAAGAGAATTCACACCAGGAGAAACCCAGACCCAAAAGCTACAATCCCTGTGTCTAATCCTGAAAAGCTCGTACACAAAAGAAAAGAAAGGAAAATAATCCCAATTTTGTGTTTAGAACGATATCTATCCTTTCCCAAATATGGAGTAACAAGCATCGAATATCTTGAGTTTGATGTAAAATTTGAACAAACTCTGTTCAGAACTAAATCTGAATCTTATTTAAACGAGGTCATATTTGACGAAAAGAGATTCCAAGATTTGATTTTGGATGCAACAACGAAGCCTATAGTGATTCATACTCAGAACCAACAACCAATCCAACCCCTCACAACATCCATGGTAGCTAGATTTTCTCCTCTTGTACTTCCTGCTCAGTTACATGATCTACCTCGGGAATATAATCTAAGGATCAAACTGTATGATGCTGAAGGTAGTGTGTCAGCCCATAAACATCTAGACTAGTTCAATGATTTTATAGACTTGGAAGAAGTAGATTTTGAAGATGCGAAAATGAGGCTGTTTGCACAAAGTCTTGCAGGGGAAGTGAGGAAGTGGTTCATAGGTCTTCCTATAGCTAGTATCATAAATTTTGAGGCCTTTGAAACCAGTTTCCTTGCAAAATGGGGTGACAAGAAAAATACCCTTCAGTTGTTGACTCAGTATGACAACATGAGGAGGTCACCTAACGAAATAGTGCAGGAGTTTTCAGACATATTTGTAAAGGTCTATAATCTGATTCCTACTGAGGTAAAACACCCCCCTAAAGCTGCTCAACTCAGATATGTTGATTCTTTTGAAAGTCATTTTGCTTTGTTATTCAGGGAACGAAGATCTACTTCATTAGATGATATGATGACTTATGCCATAGAAGTTGAGGTAAATCTATTGGCTTTAGGAAATATCAAATCTAATTCTGACAAGGACATGAACAAAGCTCAAGATAGGGCACAACCTTCAACCTCACAAACATCAGAAGAAATGTTTGAAACGATGATGAGAACCATGGAGAGAATGATGGAGATAATGGATTTAGATAACAGGCCTAACACTAGAGAACGAGCCGATGGTCCGCCCATAAATCAGAGAAGACCAACAATCCCACAAATCATACAAAGAGAACAAAGAAAACAGGGGAATCAAGGAAATCAGGTAAACCAAAGAAATCAGGGGAATCAGGAAAACCAGGGGGACCAACAAATAAGGCCTCGTTTTCAAATTAATTATGTGAATGAGAATTATGATGGATATTTTGAAGACAACATCAACTGTTGTGATGATAAAGAAACATAGGTATTTTTGACTAAAGAAGAACATGACCAGTTCATGGATGAAAATGAGATCTTCATGCAAGATGAGGAGGAAAGGTTAATAATAGAAGTGATGAATACCAAGCAGGATTGTAGAATGCTATCATGCAATTCCAAAGAAAATACAATCTTCGAAATCAGAAAGTGCTTGCAAATTCCCCAAATGGAAATCCACCAAAGGGAAACCCCACCAAAGAAGCTCAGAGCAACATAGCCTCTTCAAGTCAGCCCAAAAAATACTCTACTGCAAAATATGATGTGGACAAAGGAAAGCAGAAAGAAGAGGCCCAGAAGAAAATACTATAAATAGGGAAAGAAACAGTCACCAAAGAGGTAGAGAAAACCCCATCCTCCTTTAATTTTGAAAGTGAGATGGCCAAGATTAAAATTTCTGTACCATTCAATGAATTGATCAAGAACAATGAATATAGAAATCAGATCATCAAGATGCTTAAGATGGAACAAATTTCTAACACTTTGAACATACAATATGATCACCCTACCATCTTATTTGGCCCACGAGTAGAGGAAAATAGTGATGCTGAAGAGGTCCCCCCTTTCTATGTTAGCCTAGAAATCCATTATATGACTATGCACAATGCCATGTTGGATTCAGGAGCATCCCATAACCTAATTCCCAAGGTGGTCATGGACCAACTAGGCCTTGACATCACAAGGCCTTACAAAGATCTGTTTTCTTTTGATTCAAGGAAGGTGAAGTGCCTAGGTCTTATCAAAGATCTGGTGGTGTCTTTAGCCCAAATCCCAACAAAGAATATGGTCATGGATGTAGTGGTTGTTGATATTCCTCCCAAGTTTGGCATGTTGTTATCCAGGTCATGGGCTACAAAATTGAAGGGAACAGATCCAGGTGGATATCGGGGGCCACCCACCTTTTCCAAATGGCTCAAAACAGTTTT
>JZKD02S2124499.1:387703-399176 GCA_000966675.3 Picea glauca
CTGTGGAAACTGAGTTGGGGTATTATATTTTCTTCAATGATCTGTGTTTTGAAGAGGAAGGGCCAAAAATTGATATGGCTAACAAAGATAGATCTGACCAACAGATTGAGAAGTTTTCAGAGAAGCAAAACAATGAATAAGATCATATGTTGAATATGAGTTTCGATGGAGCTGCCAGCAGAGAGGGAGTAGGGGCTGGCGTATGGATCAATTACCCCAAAGGAAATTCAAAACTGTGTTCCTACAAACTTGTTGATTGCACGAATAACATGGCCGAATATGAAGCATTAGTGTTGGGATTGAAGGTTTTGAAAGAGCTGGGTGCCAAAATAATAGTTGTACATGGATATTCTGAGCTAATTATCAATCAAATCAAAGGTATATACCAAGAAAAACATCCCAGACTGAGGGCATATAGGAACCTAGTGCTAGATCTTCTTGAGAAATTTCCAGAGTATAATCTTTCAGTAATTCCAAGAGGGAAGAATCAGATTGCTGATGCCTTGGCTACTTCAACATCGGTCTTCAAAATTCCAATTTTCCCTAACAACAAATATGAGATTGAGGTCAAGCACATGCCAACAGTACTAGATAATATTAAGTACTGGAAAGTACTTGAAGATGAAAAACAAATAGAAAGCTTCCTCAAGATGGAGAATGAATTTGAGAATCTGAACATTGTTGAAGAATATTGTGATGAAGAGGTAGATGCAGATACCTTCACAAAGGATGGTTACTTCAACAATCAGATTGTAGGTAGAGATATAGTTCAGTTGAAGAGCAACATCATTCCCAAGGGTCTGGTCCCATTGGATAAACTCTTTGATAATAATGATGTGGCCAGGAGTCCAAAAATTACAGTAAATGAAGGAGATGTTGAAGATTGCAATATTGGGACTCAGGAGGATCCCAAGATCATTAAGCTGTCTAGAACCCTCAACCTTGAAGTCAAGGAGAAATATATCAATTTAATGAAATAGTTCCCTGATTTTTTTTCCTGGAGCTATGAAGACTTGAAAGTTTATGACACCAGTATAATTCAACATGTGATCCCAATCAAAGAAGATCACAAACCTTTCAAACAAAAATTAATAAGGATAAACCCTTTGTTGCTGCTCTTGATTGAGAAACAGGTTAAGAAGTTATTTGAAGCCAAGATCATAGTATCCCTGAGGTTTTCTAAATGGGTGGAAAATATGGTGCCAGTCAGAAAAAAGAGTGGATTTCAGAAATATAAATAGGGTGTCTCTAAAGGAAAATTACCCACTTCCTAAGATGGATCACATTTTACAAAAAGTGGTAGGTTCTCAGAAAATGTCAATGTTGGATGGTTTCTCTAGATACAATTAGATTATGGTGCACCATGATGATCAGGAAAAGACAACATTCACAACACCATGGGGAACATTCATGTATGCCAAGATGCCTTTTGGGCTCATGAATGTAGGGGAAACATTTCAAAGAGCTATGGACATAGCTTTTGTTGATGAAAAAGACAAATTCATTATTATCTACCTAGATGATATCACCGTGTATTCTGTTTCTAATGAAGAACACCTCAAGCATCTAAGAACGACATTTTAGTAGTGCAGAAAGTTCTGTATCTTGTTGAACCCCAAGAAATCAAATTTCACCATGGAAGAAGGAAAGCTGCTGGGCCACATTATTTCAAAAGAGGGGTTAAAGGTAGGTCCTAACAGATTTGAGAGAATCTTAAAAATTGGCATACCCAGAAGTAAAAAAGTGGTGCAATCTTTCTTGGGAAAAGTGATTTTTCCTAGAAGGTTTATCCCTAACTTGGATGAAATCATAAAGTATATTACTAACATGCTCAAGAAAGGAAATGAAATAAAGTGGACCCCCGAAGCCAGAAAATATTTTGAAGACATTAAAGTGGCATTGACTAAGGCTCTAGTAATAACCAATACTAATTTCGAAAAGGACTTCATATTATTCTCTTTTTCCTTAGATCACACAATTGCTAGTGTTTTACTACATAAAGATGAGCAGAATTTTGAGAAGCCCATAGCATATTACAATAGGACATTGAGGGATGCCCCCTTGAAGTATGATATCATGGAGAAGTAGGCATATGCACTAGTCAAGGCCTTGAAAGAGTTCAGAGTTTACAACTTGCATTCTCATACTACTGCTTATGTGCCCACTAGTTCTGTGAAAGACATCTTAACCTAGACTGATCCTGAAGGAAAAATGGGTAAATGGATAGCTGTGCTGTTAGAATATGACCCTGAGATCAAACCTAGAAATTTGATCAAGGGACAGGGGCTTGCAAAACTGATGGAACAAAATAATTGTGAACTCTTAGGAACAAATTTCATGGTTGACTTGTCCACATGTACAGAGGAAGAAAGAGATCCTCAGATATCACAAAAATTCCTTGACTCCCCATGGTATACATATATCATTTATCTGTTGAGAAATTTGCAGGCTCCTCCTGAATTGAGTAAAACGAAGGCCATATTTTTAAAGATGAAATCAACAAAGTTTTGTATAGTAAATCAATCTCTATATTGGAAGGATCCAGGGGGAATTTTGTTGAGTTGTTTGCTGGAAGAAGAATAAGAGAAGACCATCAGAGAGTTCCATAAGGGTGACTGTGGAGGCCACCATTATTGGAAAACCACTATTCATAAGATCTTGAGGGCTGGGTTATATTGGCCTAGCATTTTTCTGATGTTTATAAAGAGGTTTCAAGATGTCATGAATGTCAAATTTTTGATGGGAAAATAAAATTATAGCCTCTGTGTTTGAAACCCATCTCTGTTGAAGCACCTTTCAGACAGTGGGGCCTTGATTTTATAAGAGATATATATCCCCAATCATCAGCTCAGCACAAGTGGATTCTGACAGAAACAGATTACTTCACTAAGTGGATTGAGGCAGTTCCCACTAGGCAGGCAACAAATGATGTTATCATCCAGTTTTTGGAACACAATATTTTTTCCAGGTTAAGATGTCCACTCAAAATCATCACAGATAATGCAGTAGTGTTTAAGTAAAAAATGAAGGAGAAATTTTGCAGTGACTAAAACATAACTTTGGGCCACTCCACCTCTTATTACCCTCAAGGCAATGGGTTGGCTGAGTCATCAAACAAGAGCTTGACCAAAATTATAAAAAAGCTGCTGCAAGATAACAAAAAGGCTTGGCACAAAAAGCTCATCCATGCACTATGGGTTGACAGAATCACCCCAAAGAGATCTATCACCACCTCACCTTTTCAGATTGTTTATGGCACATAGGATATTTTTCCTACTACATTGGGGTTGTGAGTGATGAGGTTGTTACAGGAACATGATGAAAAAACATATGTCGCTCGAAGAAGAAAGGATGAACTAATCAGTGTCTAACAAACCAGGGAGAAGGCATTCAACAATGCTTAGCTACACCAAGACATGATCAGAAAGGATTTTGACAGGAATACCAAGGAAGATGACTTCAAACCAGGAGACTTGGTATTAATATGGGATGCCAGAATAGAAGATAAGGGAAAGCATGGGAAATTTGACCATCTATGGCTGGGACCATTCAAAATTGCAGCATACCATGGAAACAATGCTTATATGATACAATAAATTAATGGAGACATTGTTGGAGGAAGGCCTGTGAATGACAGGTTCCTCAAGCATTATATCATTTAAGACAATCATCACCTTTTCCATTCATTGTACATAACTGTTTTCATTTTTTGCATGAAGAAATTGAAATAAAAGTAGTATAGTTGAAACCCGAGGTGAAGGCCCTGAGTTATGATGGATAGATTTTGAATTTTTTATTAAAGGTTGATATATTCAGATTGCAGTAATAGATCATAGCTTAATGGGTAGGCACTCGTTCTACCATTCTTTTCTACCTCGCAGGGAGGATAACATCCCCAGTTAGAGCCCATGTTATCACTATAACAATTTTTATATGGAATCCAAGTTTCAACACTTAGCGTGAGGCTAAAATAGTGTGGAGGCGCGATAAATTGGAGGATGGGGCCATATCTAGCGGAAGGGGGCTAAGTCTAGCGGAAGTGAAGATTTTATGGGACCCGGCGGGCCACAGATCAACAGTCAGGGATCATATCGTGCGGAGAACTAGCTCGAAGGTTAATTCTTGAAAGAAAGCCGATAAGAATACCATGGTTTCGACTCGGGACCACGTGGCGCCACTGGATGCATTTCGGGGTGAAAAGTAGTCTACCCCAAACCGCTTTGCCTCACCCCTGAAATCGGGAGGTGTATATAAAGGGGGCACCCTTGTCATTATTTTACATTTTTTTCAAATCATTGGAACGTTGAAAATTGGCGCGACCGCTCCCTTCGAACTGAAGCTCAACAGTGCACCAAATTCACTCATCTTCTGCTCATTCGCATGTATTTTTCATCATTGCCATGGATCCTGTCGTTTTGTCTGTAATAGAGAAATATCCCCCACCAAACGAAGAATCCCTAATTGATAGACTTTGTTATGTTTGACACCAAAATAACCATCTCACCCATCTCCATGTCCAAAGAAAATTTGTCAGATAATGTAGGGAGACAGATACCCTTTATCGAGGCGATCCAAGCCTCCATAGTCCCTTACATCGTCGAAATCGCATTCCCTTTCCCAAAATTCATAGGTTGGTGCACGGAACAATACTCACATGAAGAGAAGGTCATTTTAGATAAATTAGGGTCGGAGGTCCTGTGTAGAGTAGATATCCCATCCATTCGATACGCCCTCGTCATAACAGATTCCCCCTCCACAATGTATGAACCCTTCGAGGAATAAAATCAAGTTACAATTTACATGGAATGTCCCCCCGAAGTCAAAAACCTATTTCTGTAGACAATTTTCAAACCCGACCATTATTCTGAGAGTTTGTCCTTGCCAAGGAATGTAAATGTCATGGTTATTTAAATCCAGTGGGATTGTTCCATACTCAGTTAGATTCTAGGTTTATATAATGAAAAATATGTAGTTGAGGTCGTGTTAGGTTTTCTATTAACTTTTTTCCAGTCGAAGTCCAGTCAATCAGTCTGTATCAGTTTTGATAAATTCATAGCTGATAATGTACACAAACAACTAGTGAAGTTCCAATCACTAGAGCACTTCGGGTATTACACATACTTGCTGAATATGTTCCTGGAGACAAACAAGAGAGAGTTCCCTGAAGCAACATTCATCTCAATTGAATGCAAAAGAATCACAATGCTTATTTTCATAAATAAGATCATGTCCAGAGTTTACATCCTGATCTTCAATACCAGCCTGCCAAGAGTCCTGGAGGATGTTTGCATAGGGGCAGACCCAGGGTTCAATGCTCAAGAGCGCACCAACAAAGCCCTAACTACCGACCCTTTCGGAGACACCTGTGAAGCAGATGAAGTCTCACCCGAGGTAGAGGCAGGGGTGGTTGCAAGATTCGGGTGTCTGCAACCTTAGCTGGGACACAGATATGTGATTATATATTTTACAGGGAACTTAGTATAGATCATTCATTAGTATTTAACCCTTATTGTACTTCATAGACAACACAGAGATTCGCGGTGAATACTCATATTTACAGTGTTTCAACACTTAACCATAGTAACCCAGATCATATCAAGTAGATTAGCACTAATCATCCTCACACACATCAGATCTAACAATCATATATATCTAAGAAGCACATAGCATAAGTGGATATATCAAAGCACAAATAAACACATTGAACCAAATCATAGAGCATAACACACAAATTTACATTGTTCACCCCTCCCTGGGGCTACGTCCACAAGATCTTCTTCTTTATTATCGTCTTCAAGCTGTTACAAGAACAAAGCCTCCAAAACCCTTCTTCGCATAGGACAAAATATCTGCGCGAATCTCTAGATCCTTCTTCCTTACGTTACAACACTTAGCTTTCTATATCAACCACACAGTAACTTGCACTTAGCCTTGCAAGCCTTACACAGTTCACATAGAGCACTTATTCGACATCACATAGATGCACTACCAATTGCACTAAGCAATCACATCTACTACTTCTTACATTGCCTATCTGTCTATTTATACATTACAAAATTGGGCCTAAGCATGGGTAAGCCCACTAGCCGACATCCCAAAAGTGGATCGAGATCCCATGATCTCTGCTTTGCCTGGCGCTCGATATTTGACAAGTTGTCGAAGTCCCAAAAATGGTCAAATATGACCAAGTGTTCCTCAAAACTTGTTCAAGGGACAACATGCCCACAACACTCACCTGTGACTCATCCCGAGTCACTCAGGTCTGACCAATTCTGCTTCGAATTCCTTGAGCTTGGCTCGAGTTACTTCGACCTACTGCATTGCTACTGCCTCTTGCTCGACGAACTCCTGGATGAGTGCCTCGTTCACCGAACCTTCTAGGCATTGTTCTGTTGTATTCACAACCTGTTCAAGTTCTACTCCTCGGATTTCAACTTCAATGAACAGTTGGCATGCCTTTTCTTGCACTGGTTGAAGTTGTTGAAAGACTTCCATTACTTTACTCTGAAGCGTGTGAATCTGCTGTTGGGTTGTGAATTTCTCTGGAAACCTCTTCATTCTCTCTACGGGTGACAGGGCCTTTAGCTACACCTATAGCTTTTCGGCGTCGTACTTCGCCTCTTGGAGCTGCGACTCTAATTTATGTAATTCTAGGTTCTCGGTTAGGCTCTCATAGATCGACACACTTCTGCTACTTAAATGTTTTCATTCCTTTGTGAGTGATTTAATCCTTTCTACGGTGCTCTGGGCAATTATTTCTTGTTGGTCGTGCACTTCTTGTGGGATCTATTGTATGATCTGAAGCTCTAAGTCCATGACTCTTTTTTGAAGTTGTTGAATAACTTCAGTAGGCTTCATCACTTGGCATTCTATGGGGTCCTCTGCCTTCTTTTCTAAGCCGGTCACAGAGCAAAATGATCTGTTGACTGCTTCTTTAATCCCAATCTACTTCGTGAGAAACTGCTCTTTCTCTTTTTGGATCTTCGCTCTGTCTTCTTCAAATTTCTCTTGGAGAGTGGCCTTCTCTTGTTGCATAGCTCGATGTTTCTTGATGATTTCGTCCTGTGCTTTCTTTAAGGCCTGGGTGGCATGCACTGTTTCTTCTTGTGCCTTTCGAAGGCATACTTTGACTATGTCAACAATCTTGCGTAGTTGAACTAGTTCATTTCCTTCTTCTGTTGTTGCTTCTAGAAGGGGTGCAGAGGAAAATGCGTGGCTAGACTGGAGAGTTTGCTACACTCCTTGGAGCTCAATCTCGATTCTGTTGTACATTGTCTCTTTATTATCTTCCTTCTTTTTTGTTATCTCTTCTATGGCTTTGTTCATAGCTGTAATGAGAAAATTGAAGTCATCTGGAGTGAGTGTGGTCTTCAACTTAGTCACAAATGATTTTGATTTCTTCTGGGAGGAAGGTTTCAGACGTGAACCCTTCCTTTTCTTTATGATATCTACTTCGTCTCCTAGCCTCTATTTGAATTCCTCTAAGTCTTCGCCATTACCTCCTTTTTCTGGTGTAATGGATGCGGTTCTTACAGATCTGTTGCTTACATCTTGGATTTCCTCACCCTTCTTTGTCTTCTTTGTCTTACTGGGCCCAGGTGTATTCTGCACAACTTCTGGGCTGTCAATGTCGGACAATTCTGCAGGGTCTATTGGAATAAGGAGGTCTGCCGACCATTCCTTGGTGATTTCCTCCAGGTCTTCTTCTGTCAGCTTATAATAAGACTGAAGCTGACCTTTTTCTCATTAGCGCGTGTTGTAAAATATATAAAATGGCAGTCTACACTGAACTTTATCAAAGGTTGAAACTTGTGTAAAGTATTCGAGGTCATGGGAGGTTCATACTAGATGGTGAGCTTCAACTGGGTGTAGTAGGTATGAAATACGACATTGGATTGCCACTGCTTGTTCATGTCGTTCGAGTACCACAATTTACTGAACTTCACAGCTAGTGGTTCAAAGTGGTCAATGTCGGGGAAGGTTGCACCTTCTGGTAGCTCCCATGCAACAAAAGTTATAAGTATCAAGAGCCAGCTAAAATGAAATTCATGCTCATGATCCTGGGCTTCTCTGTAGTCAATATCTAGTTGATTCACTAGGTACTTCACCCAGTTCATTTGTAGTCCCTCTGCACACTTCTCTGTGAGGTCGACTACAAAGCCGGATACTTACGTAGGTCGATTCTTGCGTACCAACTTCCCTGCGATCAGTTGACAGGTAAGGCACATTGCGCCACTTTCAATAGAAGATTCCTTGTAGCCTCGCGCACCTTTCTCAACATTGCCATAGGCTTCTTTGATCTTTTGAGAAAGAGCGCGATCCACGGTCTTTCTAGGATAGTAATCGTGGGGATCAGGACCCTGCACGCTAAGCCCGGTGATCTGGTTGATCAACGCTGGATCAACTGTTATGCGACAGTTCAACCATAAGTATCCTCCATGGTAAATTTATAGCAACAACTTCACACAAGAATTCACCTTCTGGTGTCTGCCGAAGTGCGGTATCTTCATAACATTGAGCATAATAGACTGCATGAGGTTCATCGTCCTTTGATGAGGGATGATCTATGAATTCTTTCCCTTGGTTTTGGTTATGTACTTGTATGGGGCAAATATGATATAAAATTTACGATCCCCTAGGTTGAAGTCACTAAACTTTAATGCTGCGATCTTGTCGTGATCTGCGCCGACTGTGCGTACTCCTTTTGGAAAGTACGCAATGACTAGAGTGTACTCAAAGTCTCTAGGCACACTATCTATGTTAATCACACCACTCAGAGGTGGTATGTAAGCAGGTAGGATGGATGGAACCAACTTCGCGTTGGCCATAGAGTCTTTATGTTTGGTTGTTCTTTCTACGCCGACTCAGGATGTTCCTACTCGAGCAGTTGACAGGGAGGCTTGCAATCCTCTCATTGATGATGCCCGTAAACCTGTAGACAATCCTCACTCCGACATGACTCTTTCGGCTCTGAGGCTAGCGAGTACCTCTCTTACAGATTCTTCAACTACGCTAAATTTCTCGGACATATACGCTTAGGATCAATAGATTGGGTTCTCAAATTAATGTAGGTACTGTAGTAAGGTAGAGAGTAAGGGCAGAGTAATCATTGTTCACAATTTAGGTAGTTTGCAGACTCAAATTCACGTTTAGAAAAGTGTCTTCCGTGCATGGCGCGATGGATTAAGTAAGTAACTCTGTAACAGATTGTTTGCAATGGATATGGGGTTTCCTTAACTTTGGTTCTGTCTGTTATGGCATGGTCTAATGGTTTGGTGATGAGCCATCAATGCTTTTCGATCCGTTCAGAGCGGCATTCGAATGGATATATCAGCCTCCAACGACTATATTGCTTCACCATGGTGAAGTGACCCATGTCACTCTTTTGATATCCCAACGAAGCTCTAATTTTGCAAATTTTCTTTCGGAGAGGTTCCCTCTGGAACCCTCTGTAGCCTATTGATATGAGCTCTCTTTTTACTTAGCTTTCTAGCCTTCTTCCCTGTGAGCTTCATGTTAGTAGTTCTTTTCTCATTCTGATTCTTATTTTCCTTGGGCATAGTCACTTCGCACTGCTGAGGTTCTTTCCCAAGACTCAGGGGAACTACTTCATCTATATCTGGTACAGATACTCCCATCTTATGTGAGTCCCCTAATTCGTTGACCTCTGAGATTCTAGTGTCAAATAGCTTTGATTTATTCTCCTATTCCTCAATCAACTGCGCGATCCTTCTGGTCATGAAATATTTTATCTCTTGTCTCTGCCGTTGTAATACCTTTTCTTCTTCCCTCTTTCTGGCTTGATCTCTCTCAATCCAAGGTTTTCCAAGTAGCATAGTGAATGAGGCGCCTTCCTCAATAAATTTGATAATCTCAAAATATTCTTCTGTCGAAGTTCCATTGATTGTCATAGGTATCTGAGCGAGTTTTCCACATAACATCATCAATTTTTCTCTGAATATTCCTATTCTTCCCAGTGAAGGAATCATGGTAGGCTTCCCTATAGCTTCCCAAGTTCTTTATGGCATAATGTTCACTTGTGTTTCTTCATCAAGAATATAGTCAATGTCGAAGTCCCCTAGCCTTGCTTCGACTTGTTTCTTTTCTTTGAATATCTCTGGTAATCAAACATCTTTATGTTCCTTCAGGATTTCTTTCATTTGTATTAATACTTTCTCTAATTCTTTCCGGGGTTCTTCTATTTTTGGGGCTGTCCTAGGGTTTTCTTCATGAAGATTCATTCTTTCAATCTTAGCAATCATTCTAGGGCAATCCAATACTTCATGGTCCAAATCTTTGCAACATAGACAACTTGGTTTTCCACCAGGGAATTCCTTAGCTAGATGGCCTGGTTTCCTGCAACTATAACATAGGGTCAATCCTCTCTTTATCTTAAATGATCCCCAAATTCTTCTGTACTAGGAACCCGGATCATGGTAGCTAGCCTGTAAAAAATATTTCTAGGATCCTGCATCCATTTTTTAGTCCAAACATTCTTTTTGTGCATAGGTATAACATATCTATCATTATTCTCATCAGATCTATTCATATCAAACTTTCTTTCATCTATTAATGCTCTAGGTTTTAAGCTAGGACCGAATCTATCAAACATACCTAGATCCATGCTCTAGAAACAAAACATTTCACTTATCTTAATTTTACAAAGCACAAAGATTCCATATCTAAGAACTTTTAACTATTCTTACCTTTATTAGAGAACAGGGCTTACAGATCTTACCTCTTTTCTACAAATATGACCTCTTTCTTTCAGAAATTCCCACTTTTACTTTTCTTAGAGCACAGAGCATTCAAATCTCTCTTCTTTTCTTCAGATTTGATCTTCCTTTCTTCAGATCTGACCTTATTCCTGGCACAAATCTTCACAGGTCGAGTAAAAATATGCACACCAGGGCAAAAAATCTACACTCAGAGCTTTCTTTTACACAAAGTTTCTTCTTCCTCAGTTCCTAGAAATCATAGTTTCAGGTCCTGACAATGGAACCATTTGTTGGCACAAGGGTAGACCCAGGGTTCAATTCTCAAGAGCACACCAACAAATCCCTAACTACCGGCCCTTTCGGAAACACCTACGAAGCAGATAAAGTCTCACCCAAGGTAGAGGCAGGGGTGGTTGCAAGACTCAGGTGTCTGCAACCTTAGCTGGGACACAGATCTGTGATTATATCTTTTACAGGGCACTTAGCATATATCATTCATCAATATTTAACCCTTATTATACTTCGTAGACAACACATATCTTCGCGACAAATACTCAGATTTATAGTGTTTCAACACTTAACCATAGTTACCCAGATCATATCTAGTAGATCAACACTAAGCATCCTCATACACATCATATTTAACAATCACATATATCCAATAAGCACATAGAATAAGTGGATATATCAAAGCACATAACATAAGCAAAGATAAACACATTGAACCAAAGCACAAAGCATAACACACAGATTTA
>JZKD02S2124499.1:420559-435395 GCA_000966675.3 Picea glauca
TCAAGGCTGAGATGGGGAAATTGCAGAAGACTTGGGATCAATTTTTGATCCAGTTGGGTTTTGAGAAGGAAGTGCATCTTCCTATTGTACAATCACATGATAATGTTTCTAATCCCGAACAAGAAAAACCACCTAGTACCCTTCAACCAGCTACTTCAAAGAAGAGAAAAAGAGCAGCTCACTCAAAGACTTCAGATAAGCTTGTGAAAGCTCCTCCAACTAGCCATCAAGCAGATGCAAGGTTTTCCTCTATCCTAGGTGGAGGTAAACACCCTTTTCCTTTTGCACATAAGACTTATTCTAGAAGGACCAAAAGGCTAGCTAAACCTAGGGTTTTCATGGAAGACCTGCAACCTAAAATAACAACAGAAGAATTTGAAGATTTGGTATCCTAAAGAGCCTATCCCATAGATTACTCCTCATTCCTCAAGATCCTCTGAAGATAACATGGCTAATTACATAATTTTGATAAGGAAATGAATCATAAGGGCTTGAAACAAGTTCAAGATGAAGTCTAAAGCAATGTATAAACTTGTTATCACAGAGAAGGTCATCATCATCGATGAAGAGCCTGTTGAACCTATGAAGAAGCCATCTACTAGTAAGAAAATCCCTGTAATCAATCCTGAGAGGAACAAATCTAAAAAGGGAGGTCTGACCATGAATAAAAATATACCTATAGACACAAATAGAGTCCCTGCTATAAAATAGGGTAAGAAGGATGTGAGAGGCTCAAACCCTAAGATTGGATCCAAAGGGGATATGCCCAAAAGAATGCAAACTAGATCTCAATCCAAGAAGACTAGAAAGGATAGTCTGAATTTACTAGTTGAAGCAGTCACATCAGTCTTTCATGGAGATCTGACAGTTTGAGATTTCCACCCCAAATGCAAAATCCTAAAGTTGTGATTTATGATGATGGGATATGACATAACCTTTTTGTTTATCGTGTTTAAGGTATCATGCTTTTTTTTTTATGGTGAGCTGGAGGCTGGGCGAAGAAAAGCATTGAGAATGTGCAAAGTTAGTTTTTGAATGTCACTACAGGAATTTCCCATAGTCGCACACACAAAAAATAGGGGCGCTACAAGAACACTTGTAGCAACTGATTTTGCTACTAATCTCACCCAGTTTCATATTTTTGTAACAGAGAAGGGTTATACCTATGCTAGCATCTTATGGATCATGTTATAAAGCTATACACCTTTTGTGGATCTAAAAGCTATATTGGGATACAAATATAAAGGCAGATTGGGCATCAAGATTGAGTTTTCAAAGGCTGGATTAGTATGGATATTTGAAGATCAAATATATCTGGGAAGGATTAAGAGGATGTTGCAGTGCTATCATATGAATGGAGAACAAGTCAAGCAAATAGTGTTTTATGCAAGGCTGTTTCCTTGATCCTAGGAGGTTTTTTGTAAAACTATTATTATTTTTGTATATCAGTTGTCAAAGGCTGAAATTCATTTTGAGTTTTTGTAGGGCTTGGTTTTGAGTTGTCCCTGATAGTCAGGATCAACCATAAGTACATGTAACTAATTCAAAACACTATATATCAAATGATGTAGAAGAATAAAGGGTTGAATCCTTATTTTGTCTTGATATTGCATTGTTAAAGATTATTTTGATCTATCTTTCCTGTGTAAAGATTTTAGTTGGTAATGAAATTGGTGGTTAATATGTTATATTTCTTTGTTTATAATCTTCACATTTTCCTCTAAACACTTAGCTGATGTTATACGAGATTATGAAAAATTCTTTTTTGTTGAGAAGGTTGCTTTAATAGGTTTTAGTAATCTTTGCCACATTGGTGTTTTCTCCTTAAATCTTATTTAGAATGAATTCTAGATAAAGGTTTTTCCTCTTCTGCATAAAGACATTAAAGACAAGATTTGTTATTGGTGTATTTATCAATCTTTGTTTTTCCCTTTCTCTCAATCACATCACTTAAATATTAAATCTCTATCCATCATTTTTGTTTACATGAATTGCTTCACTTAGGTGAGTGGTATTAACATATCATATAATTATTTCCTTTCAAATCAAGAAAGCATTTATCCATCTTAAAACCCCTATTGAACTTTTTGAAACAAGGTGTGCTAGGCTTAACTTAATAGCAGTCTTGAGTTGACTTCTATCACTAAAACATTATATAGTTTATCACACTTGTGCGCTTTAAAGAGCACTGATACACTTTAAAGAACTAATGCGCTTTAATGTGCACTAGTGTTCTTAGTCCATATTCGACAACACATGTATTCCAACAAAGGATGAACACCTTAACCAATCAGACAACCATATAAAATATCAACACATTGATGTTTTGACATGGTAAAATCCCTACGGGGAAAAATCCAAGGCCCCAACCAATGTGGCCACTTGGAGAAATTTATTAATGCAAAATAAAATATTACAGAGGGATTTACAAGAGAGTTTCTCGCAATCGATCATCAACAAATGACCCTCCATGATCTTAAAATATAGATCATGTACCAATCGAGTGTTAAGCCATGAATCAATGTATCCATTAAGATCAAGGAAAATATGAACCGTTAGATCACTCTATGTCAGGAACATATCGTGACCGTCGGATTTCCTAATGCATACTAAAGAAACATACCAAGAAACACACTTTTATCTAACAACACATTAGACCAAGTTGATATTAACTAACTCCTAAGTGTCCAAATATCCTAACATCCCCCCTTAAGAACAACTTGGGATAAGATTGAAGGATTTACAAAGGCGAAGAAATAGGAGAAGGAAGGAGGCATTAGAGCCTATACCCCCTTAATGACAATTTCCTGAACTCCTAACATAGATCAAATTTTGGAAAACTTTGCTTCTGTAAGAGACTTTGTGAAAATATTTGCAACTTGATATTTTGTAGGGAAGAAGAGAACTTCATTAACTTGATCATGAATTTTATTTCTGATGAAGTGCATGTGTAACTTGATGTGTTTTTTGCGTTGATGATAAACTGAATCTTTGGAGAAATTTATGACACTCTGATTGTCACACTAGAGGGTGGTCGTATGTTACGGCTGGAATCTAAACTCTAAAAGGATCTATCAAAGCCACACGACTTCTTGACTTGCATTAACCACTACTCGATACTTTGCTTCTACTGAAAAAAGAGCATTAGTTTGTTGTTTCTTACAGGCCCAAGTCACATGTCCTTAACCAAGGATGAAAATATAACCTGCAGTAGACTTTCGATCATTAGGGTCACTGAACCAGTATGAACCAGTGAAACCAATGAATAAAGGAGCCCTCCTGAACTGTAATGTATCCCAAACTGAACTGTACCCAAAACATATCGAAGTATTCTTTTAGTTGCTTTCCAATGGATTTCATGGGGTGTTTTCATATACTGGGAAATAAGCCCAACATAAAAGGAAAGATCAATATGGGTATGAGTCAAGTACAAGAGGCTACCAACTAACTGACAGTACAAAGTGGCATCAACTTTGGGAGAAGTACATGTGGTAGCAAGTTTGACTCCATATTAGAAGGGATAAGGGGTTAGTTTGGAGTCTTCCATGTGAAAGCGGTGAAGAAGGTCACAAGCATGTTTAGACTAGGAAAAAAAAAGTCCTTCCTTGGTTTGCAAAACTTGGAGGCCAAGGAAATACTGCAAATAGCCTAAGTCAGTCATTTCAAATTTCTTCTTAATGTCAGTTTTCACATGGTTTATAAGTTTTGGGTCACTACCAGTGAGGATAAATTCATCAACACAAAGAACAAGGATTATGAGATGGCTTCCTACTTTCTTGGTATATAAATTAGGATCATAATGACATCTAGAAAATCTGGTGTTAAGAAGAAAGTTGTCCATTTTGGCATACCTCCTTCTTATGACCATAAATATATTTCTTAAGGAGAAAAACAAGGCTAGAGTCATTCTATACATAGCCAAGAGGTTGTTCCATGTAGATTTGTTCTTGCAAATGCCCATGCGAGAAGGTGGATTTGACATCCATTTGATGGACCTCCCATTTACGTGAAGAAACAAGGGAAAGAACAAGGAATATGAAATTGATTTTGGCTATAGGGGAAATGGTTTCATTATAGTCAATTTATTCAACTTGGGAAAATCCTTTGGAAACTAAACAATCCTTGTGTCTTTCAACACCTCTATCTCATGCATACTTAATTCTATAGACCCATTTACATCTGACAAGTTTTCTTCCTTTCAGAATAGGTAAAATATCCCAAGTATCGTTCACCATTAAAGAGTGATAATCTTCATTCATTGTTGTATCCCAATATGGATGACCCACAACTTCTACAAATGTATTTGGATCACGAGTCTCTAAAATTTGAGTCAAAAGAGAAGAGGCTCACTAGAACTGTGAACATGTTTGACGTCGATATGAAGTATCAATGACAAGATCACCAACTGCTTCTTGTGTTCGTGTCTGATGTTGATATGAAGTATCAATGACAAGATCACCAACTGCTTCTCGTGTTGAACAAACCCATCTAGGAAGCGATGGTACTAGTGTAGGTTCAGGTTCAATGGACTCATTTGGAGAAGGTGAGCAAGCAGAAGTGGATTTTCATCCTCATTGTCATCATCTGAAGAATAATAAACCATAATAGTAATAGAAGAAGGCACAAATTTCAAAGATGGATCACAAGCCTAAGAAGGCAGACATGTTGAATTAGGCTCACAGGCCAAGGGATTTTCATCAAATTTAACATCTCTTCTAATAATAATTTCATTATAATGTGGTTGAATAATTTTGTAAAATTTGACATCTTCAGAATAACAAACAAATATACACTTCTCACTTTTAGGCAACAATGCTTTCCTTTTCTCATCAGGAACGTAAGCCCATGCTACACTGCTAAATACACTGAAATGACTTACATCTGGCTTAAGTTTAGTCCATGCTTCTTCTAGTGTTATATTTTTAAGAGCCTTTATGGGATTGTGATTTAATATGTAATTTTCACAGTTAATGGCTTCCGCCCAATACTTTAGACTTAATCCCTTAGATTGGATCATACAATTAACCATTTCTTTTAATGTGCGGTTCTTTCTCTCAAAAACACTATTTTTTTGTGGTGTATATGGAACAATGTGTTGCATTTGGATGCCCTATGCAGTGCAGAATCTTGTAAATTGATTGTTCACACATTCGCCTCTATTATTTGTTCTTAACCTGTGAATTTGATATCCAAATTTCTTTTCTACAAGGGCCTTGTAGGGAAAGAACTTGTCAAGAAATTCACTCTTAAGTTTTAATAAGTAAACCCAAGCGCATCTGGAAAAGTCATCAATGAAAGTTAAGAAATACTTCCACCCAAAAAAAGAAGGAGAAGAAAGTGGACCACACAAGTCACTATGAACAAGTTGAAAAGGGGTCGAGGTGTGCAAAGATTCATGTTTTTCAAAACTTTCCTGATGATGTTTGTCGAGAACACAACCAACACACACACCATATTTGCATGAAACAAGAGGAAGACTAGTCACCATATGTTGATTACATAGTTTCTACAATGAGAGATAGTTTAGATGACCAAACTGCTCATGCCAAAGTTTTCTCAAGTCATCACTACGAGAAAAAAAAACCGATGGAAAAGATGATGACCCAATGTTATCAAACTTGTACAACCTGGTAATAACATTAGCAATTCTAGTTGCAAGAACAAGTTTAGGATCTTTTAGATCCTTGATTACAACTTGGTGAGGTGAAAACTCTATGGATTTACCTTCACCTGAATGAGTGATTTGATATACTGATAGAAGGTTGCAGGAATTACTTGGAACATATAATACATCATTAAAATGACCATTATATACCTCAGATGTTCTAGACCCTACAACACTAAGAGATCTATCATAACCAACAAATATTTTCTTGGTGTTACATTTATTAAGAGTAGGAAATATGGCTTTATCCTTAGCCATCTGATAAGATGTTCCAAAATCAATAAGCCACTCATCAAAAGAAGAAGTAGAAGTTGCATTGAAGGAGAAACCAAAAGAAGAAAGTGCATGTTCATGAGAAGAAGAGGAAGAAGTAGAATCAATATTTATATTGTGCTTCTTCATCACTGCTTCTAAAGCTGCCATATTCTTAAAACATTTGGACTCATCATGACCATCTTTCCCACAAAAGTTGCAATGTTTTCCAGTCTTCTTACTTTTAGATTTTGCTCCTTTGTAACCATTAGGAGTGGAAGTTGGCTTAGAGGGTTTGGGAACCTTATTTTTCTTATTGTTGTGGTGAGTATGTTGCTTCTTGGGATTCTTGGATTTATCTTTCTACTGGACTACTAAGGATTTTTTGGAGGTACCTACAGTGCTAATCAATCCAAGTTGCATAATTTTATCTTACTCTCAAATCATAACATCACAAAATGACTCAAGAGAGGGTTTTTGAAAAGCACTCCCTAGATCTTCTCTGGTGGAAAAAAAGGTATATACAAAAACAAAATATGCATTACCAAGCTTAGCAATAATAACATATATGCATCTGTCTTCAAACAAATCTAGTTGAAATTCGATACACAAAAGTCTAAGTGTTTTGAACTTAGATAAGTAATCTTCAATGAAAGGAAAATCATTTGGACTTAAAGTCATTAACCGATTCTCCAATTCACGATCTCTAATAATATTGTGTTTACCAAACACAAATTCAAGCTTTTCCCAATATTTATTGGGGGCATCAATTCCTTGAATATGAAACCTTAAATTGGTAGAGATTAACATTCTGATTAGTCCACGATCTTCATCACTCCTATTAATCCATTTGGCACACTTGCCATCATTAATGGGTTTTTCTTCTTTTCCCAAGGTAATCTGATATAGTCATTTACTTCTTAACAAATCCTCCATATGGTATTTCAATTGGAGGTAGTTGGTGTTGGTAAGAAAAATATCATTGGGAGATTTCATATTAAAATATTTAGAAAAATATGAAATTGATGGTCTGGGTGGAAATATCTTGAAAAAATTGGTTGTTTAAGAAAATCACCACTAAAAACGAAGTTCGGATGTGAAAGTTATTCCCTTTTGAAAAAAGGAATTAAAATGGTAATTAAAGAGACACATGACAAGTAGAAGTTGATACACATGTTGATACCCCTCCTAATAGCCTCACTTTTACAAATAAGTTTCTTACAAAGTGACCCACTTTAATAGAATAAGTGAAGATCACTTTTATAATGAAGTTGCTTAAAAAAAAGTTGCATGCAAAAAAAATAACTTTGAAATAAAATATTAAAGCTACTTATAGTGATTCACTTTTATAATTTAATCGAAATACATTTTACAATGGATGCATGAACTTTTTCAATAAAAAAGTAGCAAAAAAGAGACTTGAAATCAAGACCTCTTACTTAATAAAGCAACTTTTAACCAAATGAGCTAGTGAAAAACATATTGTATTTTTTAGAAGGAGGATTGGGGTTGTTGTTGTTGTTGTTATGGAAGATGGCCCTGGATAGCATGCTCATAAAAAAACCATTTTTACACAATAAATTTGTTTTGCTTCTCGACGACAACAAGGGTTAGATCTCGGTTAGCTTACGCGGAGAATGCAAGTTTTCCCTCTATTTATGATTCACTGAGATCGCACAAAGTGCATGACAAAGAGCATACATAGACATGAAAACCTTTTCTGATTTGATGATATTTCACAAGGAATAGGGCAAACAAATAGTAGATCGAAAAGAGTAGCAACCCGGAAAATAAATAAATCGAAAATCGAAATATTATCTCTGCAAAAATTTAAAAGGGCATATTCAGACTTTATACCTCTGAATCTAACTGACATGGTTGTATATTGGGAAAAAAAAAACCTTTTCGAGTGAAAAAAAACGTTTCTAACTTAAACAAGCACTCTAGATGCAATAGAATATTCCTCTTAGCCCATAAATGTATGAAAATGGAAAAAAAGTAGAGATGAAGCAACACGACTTCACAATTTAGATCTACAACGGGAGAGAGTCTTCAAATGCACCCTGATACCATGTTCAAAAACATAGGTATGCCAACAAAGGACGAAAACCTTCAATAACCACTCACACAACTAGATCAAAGATGAAAACACGTATGTTTTGGCGTGGTAAAACCCCTACGGGAAAACATCCACGACCCAACCAATGTGGCCACTTAGAGAAATTTATTAATGCAAAAGAAAATACTACAAAGATATTTATAAGATAGTTTCTCACAATTGATCATCGACAAATAAACCTCCATGCTCTTTAAATAGAAATCATGGACCAATCAGGTGTTAATCCACTAATTAATGTATCCATTAAGATCGAGGATAATATGAACTGCCGAATCACTCTATGTTGGGAACATATTGTGATTGTCATATTTCCTAACTACAAATTCATACTAATGCCTACTAAAGAAACACAAAGAAACACACTTTTACCCAACGACACATTAGACCAAATTGATCTTAACTAACTCTTAAGTGTCTAAATATCCTAATAGTTAGTATAAAAGCACTGATGGAAAGTATATATTTACGATTTGAGTTTGTCTTTCTTGCTATACATTCATCGCGTTATACAATTTTAGGATCCCAATGCACTATAGACCTACATATGCACCGATGTCAATTCTATTGACATAAGAGAAATGAAAACCTCCACAATTAAATTTTGTGGAGATTTTTCTTCGTGGAGACAGTAATGGAAGCGATGCTTTGGTGCTTTTCATAATTTAATGCATTGGTGCCTTCTTATATATAGACACACTGGTGCGTCTGTAACTAATTAAAATCACCAATAACTTTTAAAATCCATTTGAAATTTTTTTTGAAGTTATATTTCTTTATGTTTCCCAAACTTTCGTTTAAGAATTCATTCACGTATTGATGATGGCATTGGCTCAAATGCAGGGAAAAAAGGTTATGATATCAAATGTCCAATTCTTCAGATTCCATATCATAACATATCATTGCAAGTTCATCAACTTCTCCCCCACTATTTGAAGTAAGTCTAGATTTTATTTATAATTCATTTATCTAATTGAATTTATGTCATTTATGCACATGCATTTGAATAATTAATCATCGATCTTTGTCGGATCATGATTTTGGATCGAGTTTGAATGATCTGAAAATGGGTGAGTACTTACTCTACACAAGTTTTCAATCAAAAATAATTTTCTGACGAAGTATTTTCATAAGGATTAAAGGGCATATGAATCCATGATTAACCATGTGCTTAAACAATAATACATAACCTACATGAACTCAAATGGAATAAATCACATGAACATACAAGAGAGACAAAACCAATGTTGGTAACTGAGTTCACCCCTCTTGGGATACGTCTCCAGACCCGCTTCAATTGGAATACGGATCACTTTCATTCCTTCTTCAAAATATGTTGGGACCTTGTCATAAGTGATTACATAAGAGATTCCTTCTTCTTCAATGAGGATTTAAGAAGACTGCTCACACTCACACCTCTCCATACATCAAGAAGGATAATACCTTACATGAATAAGTCTCTCAATGCTTAGGAGTAGTAGCACTATGGCTTTCTGACTCCACTCATTAATTCCTCATTACTCTTCCCCTTTACATACAGTTCACATAAAGAATTATATAGTTTTTCCTCACTCTCTCTTAAGAAAGAGCATTAATTCCTAGATCCACAATAATATGATCTAATTACAAAAGAGGAAAAACAAGATCCATAAATGTAGGATATCAATCTATATTCAAGCACATAATGGGAAAAGTCTCAAAACCACCCAAAGACTCTTCATCCATGTCCTTGCTTCTCTCAACCTAATAGTGAGAAAAATAGCAAATTGGTGTGAGGTGGTTTCTCACATAAAAATCAATTTCCAAAATTATAATTTAATGATAAATACGTGAGTCTAATTTCCCTCACAATTATTAATCATTTTACATCAAAAGTGAATAATAATGTATGAATTTTTCAAAATCTCATAAAGCATAATTAAATGCACAAGCATCTCATAAACGCATAAAATAAATGCATGAGACATTTTTCTCACAAATCATTAATGCATGAAAAAATAAAACTCATAAATTCACCATATTCACCGTTTTGTCACCAACTTCAACTTGACATGGTGAGCAAAGTAGAAGTCTTTACCATGTTTGGAGATCCTCTTGGATCATGCCTCCCCACAAAATAAAATTTTGGTCTCCAAAAGTATCAACTGTATCTCTATGCAAATGTAAAAAGGCACATTCCTTCAAGACTCCACCCACGTACTTTAGAATCATAATGTAAAGCCAACACCTGTAGCTGTTGCAAAACAAATGTCTAGAAAAAGGCACATCTCTTGTCTCCTTCACCTTTTTTCTTCGGAGCTCGAAATGAAAAGGCCACATCTGCATAAATCTGCAACCTGTAGATGATGACATGTACTTCAATCTTTGGAGTACCTTACTTGCCAAGAGTTTATAACTACACTCTTTGGTCTACAATGAATTTCCAAAATGGCTTTGGAAAATCGCCCCATTCAATTGTTTACATAATGATTACAAAATGAAGCCACTTAAGGCTTAAGGTGAAAAATAAGGCCTCTCACTCTCCTCACTCAAGAGTGGCTAAAAAACCATTACAATGCTTCATAATGATTAAGTTCAAAGTTAAGGCAACATGCCTCAAATGTGCACTAGTGGAAGAACTTTATGGTTTCCAATATCCACTACAAAAACTACAATTTATATCAAAAACATTATTTCCATGAGTTTATAAAACACTCATAAACAAGTTTTACAAAGATTGCCAAAATGTACTTAAGCAAGGCAATGCCTCTTACAAAGAAGTGGCTACAATACCCATTACACATTTGGAAATATAAATAAATGCACTGATGGAAACCCTATGGTTTCAAAATACCCACTATAAATCATGGAAACATTCTCAAAAGTTCCCCTTTTACATCTTGGCCTTTGGTAAAACTATGGTATATAACTAAAACCAAAGTTTCAATAATCAAGCTTTTACCAAAGTCTTGATCTTTAATCTACTGCATGGTGAAAGTATCTGAAAGGCCATCCTTGTTCTTCCTTTGCTTTCGAACACATATGGCATAAAAACCATTGGTTTCAAAACTATAATGTAAATCCACATTATTAAATAGAACAAGAAGCACATTTTAATAAAGTATCCATATTAATAAGGCATATTAACTCTTACCAAAGTTTTTTTGATGCATTCTTGTTTTGGCCTTCGGATCTATGGGAAGTCTTGGGGCCTCGACTCTATGGACAATCTTGACACCTCAACACTATGAAACTGACCCTGCCTGGCTTAGCCTCGACATCAATTGACTTCCTAAATTTCTCCTTAGATGCACCCTCGATGGCATGTGACCAATACCTCTCTGTCAAGTTCAGACCGCTTCCATTGATCTCATGCACTAACCATTAACCAGAAGAACACTACTATGCTCAAGAGAAGTTCTACAGTCAAGGGTTCAATATATATATAAAGGTGTTCCATTTGGAGGCCTACAAAGAAACCATATGTTTTCCTCGTCTGAATTGCAAGTTCTTCATTGACTATATAGTTTGGTTAGAAGCGAACACCTTCAAACTTTGATGAATGTGGAGATCCTAGACTGGATTTATTCCAACATCACAACACTAGACCACAATCTTGATAGTAACTTCAGGAACATACGTTAGGAAAATTGGCCATGGACTCGACACTTGTCAAAATCTTCTGAATGTAGGAAACAAACTTTAAACTCGATGGCCTCCAAACTTGGCTCGGTGGTAGCCATCCCAGGGAAGTTGTGCAACAAAGAAAGTTTTTATCTACTAGTACATAATCAGGAAGAGGCGGTACAACATATTCAACCAATTATGCTTCATACTGGTGTCGGGTGGTCATATCGATTTGCATCTCTGATGTAGCAGGTGTAGGTGCAAATGCAATGATTTTTTACAACTTTTGTACCCTCGAAATATGCATCTAAAACTTGAAAATTATCTCTCTTTGGCTGTCACAATACGAGACTTTGGAGGAATAAGATCTAGGCCTATCTCCATTGAGTATATCTCCATGGTCGATCTTCCATTGAGTATATCGCCACCAAACCATACACCATCACTCCATTGTCTTGGAGATTCTCTTTTCAGAATTATTCCAAGGGAGATCGCATTAGTTTCCTTATCCACAATTTTCTGGGTAGGAAAATCTTCAACATATCGTATCACTGTCAGCATAACCCAAAGAAGAAATGAGACAAAGTTAGGCTTTAGCAACAGAATTTGTTATGAATATAGGGGTCAAAATCCCTCCAAATCCTCCACAATATCCTAATCCTGTGAATCATAATCCATGCAATGATTTATGTGGTAATGGAGGCCTTCACATAAGGGTCCTTTGGAACCTTGATGTGCAATAAGAACTTGTAACCAAGTTCAAATACTTGTATTCGATATTGTTGCGGAGTTTGAACATAAACCACTGATTATCTTTTGGCTGAGATTCTGAGCAATCTGTCGAAAAGAAGTTGGCGATCCTGAAATTCGATATTCTCTTCCTTGTCACGCCCTTCTTAGTGGAAATATCCACATTCTAAGTAGCTTGAGATCATTAAGAGTGTAACTCAGTGGAATCTTATGGATCAAGGACTGTGGATACATATCCAAAGATCTAATAAGATCTCCATGATCTGGTCGAATGCCAATCCATTCTGCGATCTCCTGGCACATGTAATACTTATGTTTCCCACCCTCCAAGAGAACTGGTTACATCCCGCAATACGAGCTAGTTGCACACCACTGTAATTTAGTTACACCATTCCCAACAATATGGTTGTACCATTCCTCAATTTGGTTGCACTACAATACAAGCTCCACATTTTCTAGTTGGCACCGCAATTCGAAATCTTCAGCCTGGTCATATTTTTCACACGGTCAACTTGCATACACGTTGCACACAACAAGCATCTTCCTCTGAGGATTGTTGATCTCTACATGTCTCCGCGCTTGTCGATTCCCATCTTTGAAGGTGAACTGATATGGCTCCAACAACGCGTTTTCCATCACTCCAAGACAAGAATATAAGGCTATGTCTGAGATTCTCGGGTAAAATTTTACAATCTTGGCACTGACGCTCAATACAAAGCTCAACTTCTCATATGTATTGGTAAACCTCAGGATTCTTAGATCCACTGTCACCTCCGCCCCTCTAGAAGCAATAACCGTGGATGTGTAAGTTGACATGGGTGGAACAACAAGAGATCTACAGATCTATAGTAGATTTTGAATAACAAAAATGCTATTTTTCAATTTGTCGAGGCGCTCATATGAAAATCGCCAACCAAATGTCATGATAAATAAAGGCTGCTGCACTAGATCATTGAGATCATCAAATTCATGGGCAGTGTGATAAAAAACCTGGGAAACACCACCATTACGATTCCTTTCACTTGATCTATATTTTTTCATCAACCACCACAAAAGGGTGATGATTTTTCCACAATCGATTTTGTCTTCACAAGGACTGTTATCATCCCATGCAAAATCTGAACTAGTGTTTGTAGAGAGATTGGGTGCAGTCCCTTCATTCATCAGATCCTGAACAAAAAATAAACCTTCATCTTCAAATTTATCCCATATGAATCTTTTCAGATATTTACATCGCACCTCATGACAGGGTTGATAGAGGTATCGTGAATGTTGGGTGCTTTCACGTTGATGAAAAGAGGCTGGAACAAGACTTCCTCACATCGAATTCTATCGACATCGATCAAATGGAAGCTAACGTTGACTAGAAAATATGCAAACAGATCCATAAGACACACAAGTGGAATTCATTCTTATTTTTCCACAACCAAACTTGACAGGAAACAATAATGGCTTGCAAGATCACTGAACATGAACATGCTAGAGCTAAGACTAGTATTTGATAATCCCACTCAATTTTGAAAATATGCTATCCATTTCTTACTAAGCCATTCAAACAGATGCTGATATATTTGAAGAAATTCTTCTGGGATTATTGTCGTTGGACTAAATCCTTCATCTACTTCCTCCTTTGGAGGATTTTGTACAACTGTCTTGCCACGTTTTGGATGAAGCTGAGGATGAACTTTCCAACATTTCCCAATCCAATGGCCACTCATCTCGCAATGAGTGAAATATTTCCTTTGCTTCTCCTTTAACATAATCTCCTTGTCATGAGGATGTGAAAGGGGTTCTTTCTGTCTTGTCTCACTTCCGGTGAGCATGCTCGTCTTCTCTACCCAAAATTTCTTCTTATGATGCCTAGCTACATCATGGTTAGAATATCTAAAACAAAGATCATTCTTCTTATTTACAATGAAGGAATTGAACGACTTTTATACCTTCCTGAATTGTCCTTGATCTTATGAGAATAAGCTGGCTTGATTCCTTTCTTGGAATTTGATGGTGAAGAGATGGTTTTTTCTTCGTAAACCTTTGAGCATTCTCCATTCTCTTCCTTGCCATAAAAAAAACCTGTGAATCATGGTCTTTGTACCACCTCTAATGGTTGATTGATTCCTTGGCCATGAATTCCAAGTCCACCTCCTATGTATCCCATCTTCGTGAGTAGCTTCATTCCGACGTTAGTTTCATATTGAGAAAATAATGAACATGAAGAAACATCATATACCTTGGTTTGATCTTGTGCATCCATGATAGAAGGCTCTTTATCTTCCATTCGTTCACCATGCTGCAACTTAGCCAAAAGATCATCCTTGGTTTTCAATTCGATTTGCAATTATTCAATAATTTCATTGAGGACTTCTCCATGAATATGAGATCTCTCTTAAAGCTCTTGCTTCTCTTCTTCTGCAACCTGCAAAAGTCTCCTCAACTCTATGTTTTCA
>JZKD02S2124499.1:454082-464164 GCA_000966675.3 Picea glauca
TGAATCAAAAGTCTTACTTTTGAAAACTCTTTGGAGTTTGATTGTAATCAGAACGATTTTCAAAATTGTGTCTCCTTTCCATTGAATGCTCATAACACGTCCCAATTTCCTAATTGGTTCGAACATTCAAATCAGGCCTCCTCCTCATGAACTCTTTCTCTAATTCCATGATTGATTACAATGGCCAGATTGATCTCTCCCTCTCTAAAATATAGTGATAATGGGTCTTGATCTTTCAATCATCCAATATTCTCAAATCGACCCCTTTTCTTTCGAACTCTTCGCATAGATGGAACTTTAAAAGTTCGAATTGGATTCTTTAACATATACATGTCACTTGTACATTAATGCGTTTTTAAAGCATATCTTGTCTTGGCCCAATTTGAAAGTTCCATAACTCAAACCACCAACTTTTGAACTTAAAAATAAATGCAAACTTTCCTTTTGGGGTATTTGAATTGGAAATTTGAAGTAGAATGTAAAAGTTTATTTGTTTGAATAGTCAATGCATTGAACCAACGATTGGGTTTCCCCTCGTAACACTTGAAACTATAGAGGAAATCAAGAGTGTTATAGCCTATAAATAGCCAACTATCCATCATCTTCGCTAACCAAGTACTCATTTCCAAAATGCTCTTGTTCACTTCGTAAGTTATGCTTTTAAAATAAGCTAGTAGATGCTTTCTCTTTGTTTTAGCTTGTGGTAATATTGATATTGCATTCAACTTTTTATTTAGTTCAAATATAGTTAGTGATTGCATGCATCCCATTATATTTATTCTTCCCGCCCTCGGAAAGTGTTTGCATCTATGTGGGACACTTGCATGAGCTCTTATTTCCTTTATTTTTCCCTATGAATTGATTTTGAGAAAACCTAGGTTCAAACTATAAATCTCAGCTAAAATCAATGCTCTGTGTCTACTATGACAACATGCACCTTAATTCAAGGTTAATATTACCATCCTTAAAGAATAATATTCATTTCAAATTTCTAGAAGGAATATGTTAATTCATTTAATTCAATTTCATGAGTTAAACCTTGCGTGCCATGTTTCTGTGTTGCACTAACATGCATAAATTTCTATATGGCTACTAAAGGATATGGGAGGAGGAATAAAGGTGCACAAGATAAATCAATAGCTGGCCAACCAAAGGATCCAATTGAAATTATAGAGGATGCTAAAGAAATGACACCAATAGGCTAGCAGACCCCCACATTAGCAAAGTCATCAATTAAAAAGGAGAACAAATATATCAAGGGAAAGTAACCAATCATGGAATTACAAGCTACTAAAGATGTTATATTGTTTGTTTATGTAAACACTTCTTACACTACTAGAATTGTGAGGGCCCACACATACAATGAACTATTCCATTTTATCAAGGAGGAGAAAGGGCTCATGGATGATGAGAACTTGAATTAAGGAGAAGAAAAAGAACTCACCATAGCAAAAAATTTGAATAAATCCTTCATACACATTGCACCAACTAGATCTCTAGTATTTCCTTATGCAAAAGTGATCAAATATATGATACAACAACAAAGGTTAGCACAGGGAGGTTTCTGAATGACTAGGGAAAGTGTGTTGGACCATTCACATCAACAGAATTTGAAGCTTACTACAAGATGCCAAAGGTTGAAATCTACTTCACTAACGAGTGGATAAGAGTCTTTACTCATGGCCATAACTACTATGACATCCTTTGTTATTGGTATGAGGAAGGGAGTACTTTTAAAGCTCTAAGAAGTAAGCCTTTCAACTACCATACACCTTAGGTCAGGATACACATGGGCATCCCAATTGGTAAATAAGAATGGAGAGAAATATGTGAGGATAGGTTGTGTGCCAATGATGTATGAGATAACTAAGGCAGGAAAATATTTCAATTGGGTTGTTTTTCCTACCCAACTCACTTAAAAAATCTACAAGAAAGGCTCAATTAGATGCATTCTCAAGAACCTTGGAGTTTTGCATGTCTTCCTACCTATTGGAAGTAGTTTTTTATTCCAAAACATTCATGGGGTTAGGTTGGTCTTGGTCCCTAAAGAAATCTCCTATTCATGTATAATTCATAAACTTATGGAAGAAGAGGTACAAATCTCAATTTTCCCTTATTTGTGGTGGCTTATCGACACCATTGTTTGAGCTCCTATTTTGTAAACCTTACCCAAGCATATATCGAGAGGCTATAAAAGAATTTAAATACAATAGATATTGGTATCTAGATGAATAATCCACATATATCAAGATCTATGGTCTTACACAGTCACCTCATACACTTCCATATTATTTTCCAAACATGTTTTCCATTTATAAAATCGAATACCAAATTGCTCTACATGGTTTTTAATTCATTCATGATCAAACATCAAAAGAAGTTGTACCCAACATATTCAATATATATAGGCATATATGGACTAATAAATTCTACTCGGGATGGGATGGAAGGATAAAACATTGATGAATATCATTTTAAACTAGAAAAAACTCAAATGCATGATCCCATGGGGATTATTGAAAAACATAAATTCAATATGAAGATCTCCTTCCCCTACTAGCATGAAGACAATGAAGCTGAAAAACCTCGCAGAAGATAATTAACTTATGAATAGGTTCTAAATGATATACAAGCTATTGCTAAGGAAAACAAGAGAAGGGAGAAAGAGGGAGTTGAAAGGAATGTTGTTTATCAAAGACAAACCCTTCGAGAGAAAAGAATAAAAAAAGAAAAGCGAAGACTAGAAGAATAATAGAATGCCAAAGCAGAAGTTGAGGCCAAAAGAACAAAAGGAGCACAATAAAATTTGCTAAGAAAGAGGAATTGGAAAAGAAGAAAGAGGCTAGTGTTAAATCCAAAGATGAATTTTTAGCAAAGAAGGCAGAAGCCAAAAGGAAAGCTAAAGAAGATACAAAATCAAAGAAGAGATAGAAAGTAGAGTAAAAAGACAAAGATGGTGCAGAGGATGAGAGTTGAAAATTGAGGCTCAAGTAGAAGAAGTAAAGCTACATGAGTTGGCTATTAAAGAATCTCAAGCAAAATTTGAGGAGTAAAAGAGAATAAAAGAAGAATTGAGGAAGACACATCAAAATAGTGCTCAAGAAAAAAAACAAGACAGGAAGGGGAAGAATTAGCACATAAAACCAATGGCAATGAGGGAATTATGAACCTACAAGATTCTTCACTAAAGGAAAAACTCTTCAATACTCAAACATTTTCCAATACCTTTGGTCCAAGGATGGTTGCATGAGGTGATGGCCTTATTCCAACACCAACAGATGAAGTTTCCAATCTAGAATTGTTTACATTTAATAAACAAAGGAAACAAGTTGTAAAGAAAAATCATAAAAGAAGGAGAATCAACTTGGACTTTGAATTGGTGCTCACCATTGAGACGATGGTGATGGATACAATAAAGTTGAGTTTGTATTCCTTTGCTTCTACTAGGTTATCTATTACACAAGCTAATGTTCGTAAATTTTTGGATGTAGAGAAGAAAATGAACGAATATTAAAGAAAATCACCTTGCTAGAAAACTAAGTTAACTATTACAAATACAATAAGTATCAAACTTCATATTTAATTAACTATGCCTTCAAGGTGACACTACAAGGAGAACACCTTGTAGTGGAGGTTTTTATGGAACCTCCCCAAAAGACTTATCCCTTCTCTATTTATAGCAGAGGTTGTTAGCAGAGGCGGGCGGTCAGAGGTTTTTGCTGAGGTTTTTTTAGTGGTGCGCATGTAAGGTACAAATGCCCCGATGTGCACATAATAAAAATTCCCCAGTACACACACAATACAAATTCCCTGGTGCATCAACATTAAGGTGCATTGATATCTGCTAAAAACAAAAATATATATAACGGAGGTGGGCATCCTGAGGTTTTAGTGGAAGATTTTTTCTCTGGTGATTTTGTTGTATTATGGTAAACCGTTGCTCACATAAACATAACACTTTAGTGCATACAACTATTGGACTCACAGAAGAACGATAAAGTTAAAAAAAAAAAAAATACCATACTGATTTTCATTGTTACACCTCATTTTGTGCTTCCAACCTCTCCAACAAGCATCAGTGCTCGCTCTCCTTCCACGACTGCCCTGTTTGCAATGCTTTATAGTTAGTTCAATAGCTCCACCAATAGATTCCACACATTTCCAAATTTTGAAAAATACTGCAATTTTTCATTCTTATCTACGGTGCAACCATGCATCATTGGGAGAGAAAACATTAGGTAAATTGTTTATTACCTTGTTATTTGCATTTTCATTGCATTAAAATTTGAAAGTGGATTGAAATTTAGTCTTTTTTAGATTTATTTCTTTTCACGCAGTGTGTTTAAACGATTCGGCTCACCCAGACGTCGATGCATCCTATTAATTTACATGAATCCCCACTCCCAGTGCATCTCATGCATTTACACGAATCCCCGCTCCCAATGCGTATAGGATAAATAAACACATCGGTGTCATTCACAAAACGACATCGTTAAAATGTCAAAAAGTTAACATAGCAGTGCATTTTCCGGAATGCCTCATAAACAATGTGTTATAAAATATCAACGCGCTAGTTAAAAAAATTCTTATTCTCTAAAAAAATGGAGCATTGGTGTGTTCTATTAACTAATCACACCACCTAGTTTTCCATAACAAAATTTTGACCCGACGGTGTGTCAAATCCATAATAAGGCACTAGTGTTGTATACTGCAAGGTACCGAGAAAAATATATAATAATTTACCATAGTGGTTCGTCTCATGGGACACCTCGTTACCAGTGCATTCTAAGACAAACACGCTAGTAAAAATGGACAAAAAAATAAAAAAATGGAACTCCAGTGCATTCATTTAAAAAAAACGCATTGGTGTTGTTAACATAGTGGCATAGGGACAAATATTTTAAAAATTATCATAGCAGTGTGTTTTCTAAAATGGCCTGTTATCGGTGCATCATAAAAGGCAATGCACCGCTAAAACAAATTTGGTGCTCCAAGGAACTTAGAGTATCGGTGCTTTGCATATAAAAAAATCACATTGCATGGTTTACTAGTCAAAAAATTTAACAAAGTGGTGTGTTTCGTAGAACAAACTACACTGTGTTGCATGTAACATATGTGAAGTGGCATAGTGAGGCATCTTGTTGAACGCCCCATCTCCAATGCATTCAAGAACACAACCCACCGCTATGTATATATCAATTCTTGACTAACAATGAAGCATTGGTGCATTAGACTTCTTGCACCTCTTAGCGATGCTTTGTTTCTAATATAGCACAATGGACATAGTGTGTATTAACTATTGTAGTAGTACTGGTTACTTTTCCACATGTTTTTGCAAACAAAAATCAATTTCAGTTTTTGATAAATACAAATTAGTTATATATGTGTGTGTTTTATAATTTCAATTTTTTTTTATCTATATATGTGTGCCTAAAAATAAATTTATGTGAATCAAAGACGACGATGACAACAAGCGCAGGAGAACCAATAACAACAATCAAAGGAAAAAATATTTAATTAATAAACTATGTATGCAAACCTCCACAATTGAATTTTGCAGAGGAAAAAACAAATCTCACTCTTCTATGCCTCTCATAATTTAATGCATGGACTTGATCCTCTACCACTCCCTCAGTGCTCTAGCTCACATCTCCTCCTCCATGGGCCACTTGACTTTCTCCAAGATACCATCCTCTTCATTCCTATAGACATAATATGAACGAACATCAATTCAATTGTAAATTTCATACCTACACCTCCTCTTCTTCACCTCGAGGGGGATTATCGAATAACTCTTTGAGGTTGGGGTGGACTTTCGTATCCCCAAAGTATCTGTAAATGGACCCTTGCCGGTGGCACCAAGCACATCAACTTCATTCCCTTCCAAGCCCGTCATCTTGGCCCCTTCTTTAGAATAATTAGGATTACCAAGATCTACAATCAAAGCTTCCCAGTGCCCCTTTGACCTGATCAGCAAGAAAGGAACCTTGGTGGATGTCTTGATTATAATATTGCATCAACCTCAAGAATTAACTAAGGCCCATATTGTATATTTAATAGAAGTTAAGAAGCACATTTGGAAAAACAACTGGTGATCCATAAGCTTCGCTGACATGCCTTATCGCTAAATATTAATCATTTCCTTTTCCTTGGTCTACTCCTCCATGAGATCCCCACTTGTGTATTTACTAAGAATCTCACGTTTTTTCTTCTTCACAACCATTTGATTGATCACTTTCCCATTCAGAAGGGGCACATGGGAAACAAACCGTCACTCTCTCTATTGTTGGTTTCCCTTGTCCCGCTCTACCATTTATTCTACCTAATCTTCCTCTTCCTCAAACATGATCGCCTTAACAACAATGATTGCTACTCTCTTGATCGTCAACTTGGCCTCCCTCTTGAAAAAATCAATCCTCTACCACTCCCTCAGTGCTCTAGCCTACATCTCATTCTCCACGGGCCAATCAAATTTCTTTAATATATTTTCCTCTTCATCCTTGTAGCCATAATAACTGGAATTAATTCACTTTTAAATATCATACCTAAACCCCCTCTTTTTCACCTCGGGGGGATTATGAATATCTCTTTGACATTGGGGAGAAATTTTGTAGCCCCACTTGTACAATTGGTTGTTGGAAGATTGTAGCATGCCATCTTCCAGAAACCAATTGTGCATGTGGGGCTAGGAAATTTCTCTCTAGCGTCAAAGAGCTATTTGATAAGCCTCCTGAGGTGAAGAAGAGTATGTCTATGTATCATATTTACAATCGAATTGACATCAATTGTTATGGCTACATGGATGATGAGGACGGTGTCTTGGAGAAAGTTGAGCGGCCTGTGGAGAAGGAGATGAGGGCCAGATCATTGAGGGAGTGGCAGAGGTTCAAGTCTATCAAGACGGAGGCCAAGTTGACGATTAAGAGCGAAGAGGTTGTTGTCGTTAAGCTAGTCATGTTCGAGGAAGAGGAAGAAGTGATAGAAGAAATGGGAGAGCAAGACAAGGGAAACCAGTAGTAGAGAGAGCGATAGTTTGTTTCCAATGTTCCCTTTCCATATGAGAAAGACATCGAGTGCATGGTTGTGGAGAAGAAGAAACACGAGCTTCTTATTAAATACAAGAGTGAGGATCTCATGGAGGAGCAGGTCGAAGCCAAGGCAATGATTAATATTTAGCGATATGGCATGCTCATGAAGCTTATGGATCATCGAGTTTTTTTTCAAATGTGCTTCTTAAGTTCTATTAAATATACAATATGGGTCTTAGATCATTCTTGATGTTGATAGAGTATTATAATTAATACATGCACCAAGGTTCATTTCTTCATGATCAGTGAAAAGGGGCATTGGGAACCTTTGATCGTAGAGGTTGGTAGTTCTAATTATACCAAAGTAGGGGCCATGATGACGGACTTGGAAGGAAACAAATATGGCGTGCCTGATTCCACCAACAAGGGATTCAGTTATAGATGCTTCGAGGATACATAATTTATCCTCGATGTCAAAGAGCTATTCGAAAATCCCCCCAATGCAAAGAAGAGGAGGTGTATGATCAAGGGATCAAATTTTGCTCAAATTTCAAAGTGCTCTGAATGCGACGAAAACAGTGCCATTGCGTCTGTCTCGTCTTCCTGATTCCGGCGGTATATTTACTTTGTCAAATGGACTCTGTATGGAGAAGATATCGTGATCTGTTCGTCAAGCCAAACAGGAAAAAATTTGATGTTGACTGTACCAGTCTGTATAGTCCATACAGTCTAACGTGGCAGGACCGTACAGACTGTACGATCGTATAGTGGTGATGTGGCAGATGTTGATTGGTTGGAAATTGTCGAATCCGGGAGCGACACGTGTCTTTTGGTGGCCAATGGTATGAGGACACGTGGCCCAATCCATGGGCGCCATGTGTCACTAATTGTTTGGTTTTTGGTTGTATGTAAAAATGTTATGGGAGTCCGCGGGGTTTGACCCCCGGACCTCCCCCACTATGTAAGCCTTCACAAGTCCTCCGCTAACCAACATGTCGTCGATTGTTTCTTAATATGTATGCAGGTAATATTGTATTTAAGTTGCATTTTGTATCGTTTTGGTGGGGGGTCGGGTTGGGGCCTAGCCCCGACCCGTGGTCCTATTACATAACACATGTGCCCATGTTATATGTGCGTGGTTGTTGGCGCGGGGTTTTGATATGACCCTTGGTCACATGTCATATGCCATATGCCCGCGACCTAGAGCGCGGAGGAAGTTTCAACGGTCATAACCATTAACCACTTTTGCCCATGCGCGAGGTCACATTACGCCATATGCCCAAGTGCCTAGGTGGTTAGGGGCTGGCGCACCCTTAACCATCCTGTGGTTTGCACCGTTGGCACGGTTGCGCCTGGTGCTGGGTTTTCACGCTTTAAAATGCGTGTGAGCTAGGTTCAATCAAGAAGGGTGTGTTTTGTAGATTCAGAGACAACAAGCTTGAAGAGGGAGACTTCCAGGAGGCCTAACTTCTTCATTTTTCGACCGATTGAGGTGCCGAAAGAGCCTAGACAGGGGTTTTTGGATGCTCTAAAGCCATTGGAGCAGTCGGTTTGTCAGTTTGAGCATGTAAGGCATGTTTTTGAGCACTTTTTGAGAAATTAATAATAATGATCCATTGGAAGCTAGACCAGGAGATGTAGCCCAAGAGAGGGGTGAACTCCTTTATCAATTGTTGTGTTTATGTTCTTATGTTCATTGATTATGCTGTTGTCTATGAGTAATTTGCATAAGTAATCCTTTAATCTATGTGTTGCAAACTGATCCTTTTGCTTTAAACACATAACATTTACATTGCAAATAATTTCAAGTATTTCAAGTCTTCTTCATTTTTAGATCAGTGTAGGTATGTGATTTACAAACAAATTGACACAACTTCATATTATCGCTACAGGAATGATGAAGATGATATTTTGGATAAATTTGAGCGGACCGTTAAGGAGGAAATGTGAGCCACCCTTGAGGAAGTGGTAGGGAATCAAGTCCATGTGCTAAATTATGAGAGGCATCGAAGGGTGATTTGCCTATGCAAAACACAACCTTCGCAAAACTTTAATTACGAAACTTTGCATGCATACTTTGTCAATTAAAAAAAAAATCGATGCATTTTTACGTAACAACCACGCCAGTGCACTTTCAATCACATTGGTGTGCTATAAAGAATATAACACACATGTATATTGTGTTTTTTCAAATCATGTTGATGTTGTTATTTTTTTATTTATAAAATGTTTTATGAGTACGCTAATGATTTCTCTATTTTAAAATTAAATTTGATATGTATCACTAATTAGAATTTAGATTTGTCAAATATATAATGCTTAACTTTAGTTTTATGAAATCGTTTACTTTGGATTGTGATTGGAAAAACTTATAACCATTAATGTCATATAATGTTTAATTCCTCTTCAAGGTGTATTATTTGTTGTCCAACATGATACAATATGTTGATTAAACATGTTTACAAAGAAAAATACATAAATATGATGAGTAAAATTATTGTGATTTGAATAATTATGTCTTTTTCATATATTGTAATAATAGCATTATGAAATAATTATTCACTAATAATAATGATGATGTAATAATAATGTTTCTTTACTAATTTTTATTATTCAAATATTACAAGACAAAGCTATAATATAATCATTTACTAAAATCACAATTATTATATTTAATTTTTCCAAAGATTTTATTAATTTATATTATTCAATTATTATAATATATTTAATTTATGTAATTAAGTTTAAATTATTAAATATAAAGAATATATAATAATAAAGTTTGATCTATACATTTTCGATGAAATAGTTTTACAATGTTTAACTCTATTACCAACTTTATGAATCTTCTATTAAAAAAGTATGTAAAAGTGTGTGAGTATTAGTTCAATCTTCTATTAACAAAATATGCTAAGTATTGCATTTCGTTGATTTTGTATTAACATGTATGGAAATATTGGATTTAGTTAATGAATGAAGAAATTGATTTAAATAATTACTCATATGAATTGTTATTTTTTCATTTATTTTATTGGTAATGTTATAATAAGTGTT
>JZKD02S2124511.1:19717-31677 GCA_000966675.3 Picea glauca
AGATTTGACAAAGACTCAAAGAAGGGCTTTGAAGCTCAAAGCTATAAATTTCTGCATCAATGATAACTTGTTGTTCTGGAAGAATCCCATAGGTTTATTGTTGAGGTGTGTAAACTAAGAGGAGGCAGCTAAAGTCATGATTGAATTTCATAATAGTGAATGCAGAGGACATCACTATTGGAAAACCACAGCACACAAAATCTTAAGATCTGATTATTATTGGCCATCCTTATTTTCAGATGTATATGAGTTTGTGAAAACATGTGACAAATGTCAGAGATTTGAAGGTAAACAACAACTGAAGTCTCTTCCCCTCAAACCTATAGTGGTCACAGGGCCTTTCCAGCAGTGGGGCCTGGATTTCATAGGTGAAATCCATCCTCCTTCTAGTGGTCAGCACCGGTGGATCCTGGTTGCCACCGATTACTTTACAAAGTGGATTGAGGCTATTCCAACCCGGAACGCAAATCATACTGTCATCATAAATTTTCTGCAAGAAAACATATTTGCCAGATTTGGTTGTCCCAAGAGATTGTTCACTGATAATGTTGCTACATTCAAAGATAAACACTTGGTGAAATTGTGTGAAGAGCTGGGAATTCAGCTGGTACATTCCATAGCTTACTATCCGCAAGGAAATGGCTTAGCTGAGTCATCCAACAAGAGTTTAGTCAGAATCATAAAAAAGCTGCTTGAACAAAATGCCAGAGGTTGGGATTCCAAACTGAAGTTTGCCTTGTGGGATGACAGGGTAACATGTAAGAAATCAATTGGTATGTCTCCTTTCAAGTTGGTATATGGTACTGAGGCCATATTTCTAGTTCAAATTGCATTGTCGGTTGCAAAGTTCTTACAAGAAACTGATTCTGAACCAAGCGATTTGACCAGAAGAATTCATAATTTGGTAGAACTATAGCAAGATAGAGAGCAACTCTTGGAAAAAACAGAATTACATCAAGAAAGATTCAAAGAAAATTTCAAAAAGAAAGTCAAATCAGATGTCTTCAAAACAGGGGATTTAGTCTTAAAGTGGGATGCAGCAAGGCAGGAGAATGGGAAACACGAAAAATTTGAGGCTCTCTGGACAGGTTCTTTTGTCATAACAGCAGTGCAGCAGAACAATACCTTTGTTCTCCAAACTCTTTCAGGTGAGCAGTAGCGGGTGGCCCTTTCAACGGGCGCTTCCTGAAGATCTATTTCTCATAAGGCTTCCTTTGAAGCCCTGTTCTACTTGTACATATCTCTTTTTCAGTTCCTTTTTCTTTATTTCTATCATTCAAATAACTCCATGCCCAATGGTACTAGCGAACTATTTTTCAGATTTATGTTTCCAATTGTAATAAGGCTACAGAGTCTAGCTAGGTTCTTGGTCACCTCATAGGGAGATGCCAATCCCAGTTGGAGCCAAATGTTAACTACCAAAATGAACCCGTCCCTTTGGTCACATTTTGTGGTGAATAGCATGGCTATTGGTAGTTTTCTCAAATTTATTTTGAGTTTTTCTAGTTGCAAGGTTTAGGTTTTGATTTTGTTTTAGAAATAAAGATGACCCACAAAAGTCCTCTATTCAAAATTTTCATAAATTGCTTTCAACAGCTAACGTGTGTTTATAAGATGGGTGTTAGCTATTGAAAGTGGTGACTTCCAACAGCTAAGGAAAAATCTATCATAGGTCTGTGCGCTGGTGAAAGTGTTGATTTTCAAAACATCCAAAGAAGCATTGTCGCGGGTCGTGCGCTGGTGAAAGTGAAGACTTTCCATAGCTACGGAGCAGTTCTTACAGGACCGTGCGCTGATGAAAGTGAACACTTTCAACAGCTAAAGGGGGTTTTCCACAGGATCATGCGCTGGTGAAAGCGGTAAGTATCAACAGCTAAGGGGCATTTTCCACGGGCCGTTGGCTGGAGAAAGCCGGAATCACGTGCATGTTATCCACGTTTCTAAAAGCAAATGATGATATGATCATCCCACGTCATGCAAATAAAAATCATGCGTTGGTGAAGGTGGGTAATCATTTAAACTTGAGTTCCACGTCCCAGTCAGATTACATCTCGGATCTGGCTCAGAAACTCACGCTCCACAATCATGGCATCAGGGATGGCAAGTTCAAATTCAGTGGCGCAGCTACAGAAGCTGTATTGTTGGGATGACAACACCAAATCAGATTATTGCTTCCATATCACGCATCGCTCACGAATGTTTAATAAGTTTCTAATGTTAAAAAAACAGAGTTGATTCCCGAGTGCTTCCAACAGAGCAAGACCTCGGCCCGAATATTAGATTCCTGAGTCGTGTATAAAAAATCGTTTGGGATTTTGGGTGACAGAATGGCGAGGAGACGCAATGGTTCTCTACTCAGAAAAGAGATGGGAAACCTATCTTTTCTTCCAACACATCCAGAAGTCCAGAAACATTTCTCAGATGCAGGGTGTATTGAATTCGTTGAGAGTTTGCAAAATGGTTGCCACCAGTCGACAGCAGAAGCTTTTGCCAAAAGTTTTTATGAGAATAAGGCTCGTGTTGGGTCTTTGGAAATCATAGTAGATGAAGTTTCCATTGCTGCAGCAACCAGCCTACCAAGAACAGGCCAGAGTTGGTTCAAAACCACTGCCCCTAAAAATTTTAATTTCAGAGCTTATTTGAAAGAAGAGTTCAGGCACAAAGCATGGAAAAAGGGCATGTCGGTTTCCTATCTAGAAGAAGAGTGGCATGAGTTGTTTAAGGTCATCCAACTCTACATTACCTCGGAGGGTAGGTATGACAAACTTATGATGTATCACTTCAAACTCCTGGACCATTTCACAGGCAAGACTCTCCTCAATTTACATTTTTTCCTACATAAGAGTTTAACTAAGGTTTGCAAGAAGATCAGGGCTCAACCCTTGAGCATGAAGAATACTTTGTGCCACTTTGGTCTTATCAAATTGATCATTCTGGAGGAATTAAAAAAACAAGGAAGGAGATGGGAGCATTTTCTATTCTGGGAGGGTTTTGAAACTTAGACTCAACCTACAAATGAACAGGGGAAAGGTTCAAAGAAACAGTCATCTCCTCAAAGTAGTTCAAGAAAAAGAAGGACCCTGCCAGGACCTCCAGAAGATAAAATCTCTGGAGTGAAGTCCCGCAGGTCAAAGAAAAGGTTAAGCTTTGAAACCACTGCAGAACAGCCCACAGAGAAGCCTACAGAGAAGAGGACCAATATATTAAACTTACCCTATACAGATTTAGAATCAAAGCAACAAGATCAACACCCTGTCACCAAGAGTCCTGAGCAGTCAACTGAGTGTGCACAAAACTATGAGACCTTCACTCATACAAAGGAAGGAGAAACATCAAAAAGCTCCAAGTCAAAGAAGTCTCAGAAAATCAATCATTTGAAAGAGGTAATCGCTCAGCAAGAGGTTTTGGAACGGGTAATCAAGGAAAGGTATAAGAAGTTGTCTGATAACTTCAAAAAAACCAATGTTGTGTTTGAGAGATTGGCTCGGGAAAGTGTTAAAGAGAATAAAATAAAGCAAAAACTCACCAAAGATTACAATAGTCTATGGTGGCTTGCCAAACGCCTTAAAAGGCAGATAAGAAGATTGAAACAAAAACAAAGACAAAAATCCCATCCAGATCTGAAGGTACTTGCTCAAGTCGTTGTTAATATGCAAGGTGAGAAATCGGAGACACACTTAGTTTTGATGAAATCAAAATTTTGAAGGTGAAAACTCGTTTTTGGTGTAGTCAAGGCTTTCACCAGTGCAAAGCGATATTTTATGACCCGTTAGCTGTTGAAAGGCAGTGCTTTCACCAGCTAGCAAGCGGAATATTAAACTAGTTAGTTGTTGAAAGATGGAAAAACATTTTTTGAATCCAAGCATAGAACAGGTCATTTCTAATAGGTTATGAAGGAGTTCCAGAGTATCAAGGGAATGAAAATTGCTTACAAAGGATTCAACATCAGAGATTTGAGGGAATTTTGGAAACCACATGTAAAACAAACTTCCTCAAATGTCGATCATGAACGTTGGAGAAATCAAACTGTCAAGACAGGTGTTTTGCCACATTGCATCACATCAAATATTCCAGGAGCTGAAGGATGCAGATGGTGAATTTTTAAGATAAAAGACAATTCGAGTGCTAAGTTTAGTTGTTTATTCTTTATCTTCAAAGTTGTTTAGTTAGATTTGAATTACTTTTATTAAATACAGATCCATGTTTTTAGGATCTGTAAAACAGATTGTAAGAGGCTATAAATTCCTATTTTTGATATGAGATAAAGGTGCAAACTGGGAGATATTTCATGCCACTGTATAGACTCTTTTTGCAGAAATAAAGTTCAGTTTCCTTTCGTTTGCAATATCAGAATTGTCCATTTTTCATTTTCTGTACTTTGCTTTCAGTTTATTTTAGTTCATAAAGACTGTTATCTCTTTATTGAGCTCATAGACTTGAAATTAAAGGATTTATCTCTGTCTTGTATTAAGCCCTACATTCCCTTGTATTGGCAAATCAAGAATATTTTTCTCCATCCTCTCTTTCAATTATTTGATCTGATTATTGTTTTCTGAAAGCACTTTATCTTTAGATGTGTGATGATTTGTTTCTTACATGATCATTAAATACCCCATTGTCCCAAACACATAAAACCATTATTTCTAAGTTACCAAGCATCCTTAGTCTACAACCCTAAGGAGTTTCTTGGAGTGATAACACATCCATAGATCGACAGACATACATAGGTTGTAAATCAAACAATGGTACTTTTTCTTTGAGGATATTGTAGCAAGCATCCCAAGCTATGGGGTGAACAAATACCCTATGTGAAACATGATTACAACCGAGCCTTACATTCCCCCACTCAGTGTTTGCCTTTTGAGACATGTTTTGGATACCTACCTAAAGTTCCTTTAGACTTGATGTATGGGAGAGATGTCTATTCAAATGAGTAAAGAAAAGAGGAAAGATCCTGTAATTTCATCAAGAGAATCTAGCAAGTGCACCAGGAAGTCACGAAACAACTAGATAAAATTCAAGAACAGTATAAATCTCGTCATGACAAACACAATATCGATCATTAGTTCCATGTTTGAGACTGGGTATGGCTTCATATCAGCAAGGATACATTGAAGGGTGAAGGCAATAAACTCAAGCCCATTCATTATGGACCCTTCACTATTTTGAATAAAAGTGGTACCAATTCTTTTCATCTGGATCTTCCACCGTATATGCATATTTACTCAGTTGTAAATGTAGATAACTTGAAACTTTTTTAGCCTCCCATGATCATGGATCAGGATGAGGAAGTTTCAATACCTTAAGTTGATAAGTTTTCTCTTGAGTACTTGGATGAGTTAAAGGAAGATATCATCTTGGACAAAAAGACGACGAATTCATGCAAGGGTGATGCTTATTATCTTTGAGTAGGCTTAAAGGGCACACATCCAAGAAAGGAAAAGTGGATTAAGAAGGACAAGGTGAGGAAACTTTTCCCTCACTTATATGTTGATTGATGAAATATTTTGGTGGTCCAAAAATATTTCATTGGGAAGACGTGATCCAAAAAGTATCCAGAGAAGACTAAGAACAACTCAAAATTTGTAGAAGTAACTTAGGATGCTCAGAATGGCCTCAAAAAACGGAGAAAGGGAAAAAATTCAAAGTTCTCAAAACTCAGTGAAAATGACATCATCACGAAGAGCGCGTCGCAAGCTTTCCAATGGCACAAACGTCTTGTCGAATGACTTGAAATATATTCACGGTCAAAGTTTGTTCAACCTATCCTAGTCAATAGGGGGACGAGTCAGCATCCGTACTGCTGACATCAACATCAATACAGATGACGTTAGCATCCGTATAACATATGTAGCATGAGAAGGAGGTGAGACGTTTCATGATGACATCATCATGAAATAATCATGGTGACATGGAAACACCAGAGGCTACCACGTGTCACTCATATTTGGCATTTCTAGGTCATTCCGTAGACTAGTAAGAGTGCACCACATGGAAGTCCATACAATGGCATGGCACGATAAATTGGCAGTTGAAGTGGCAATCCGTATAGTGATATGGCACTCACGTGTGAGATTGATGGTACAGTGGATATATATATATATATATATATATATATATATATATATATATATATATATATATATATATTGAAACAGTCAAGCCAAAAGGGGAGGCACACGGGCTTGGCCCCGTGACCTCTCCCCTTATACACAACTTAATATATCCTATGTAACCAACGAGCCATTGACCCACATTATTAACAACAAAATTTTTATTATTTAGAATATGCATCTGCCCAGTGATGAAAGGAGGGCATGCATGGGTACGGACGGGCACACAGCTCGATAAAAAATATTCAACATTTATTACAGGTTGCAGGGTATGGAAACCGAGACATAATTTTTCTTTGGCATGGAAGTGCCAGAGTCGGATCGAGGCATGGAGACAATCATTTTTGGGTAATTCAATGCCACAAATTCACTGGTGTTGTCTGTTTTCTGATTTGAGAAAAACTTATGAAACTTGACTTCAAAATGAGGTATAATTATGTATTTTGCCCAAATATTTTGTTGAGTTAATAAAAAGGCCTACCCATTTGAGAGAAGGACCCAAAGACATAGTTCACCAGAGACGAACTTCGTTATCATGTTTTTCTGTTCAGATTTGATGCTTATGTCTCTTCATTATTGAGCTTTTCCTTCTTTAATGGTGCACTTTAATTTATGATCATTTAATGAAATTCTTTATATGTCACTCGATGAAAAGATCCCGAATCAGGAACCCACCTCATCTACAACATTAACACAAGAGATATCAAAAAATGACTAAGTACCGAGACATCGCAAAGATAGTGAGCATGACGGAGAATCGAGTGTATGAGAAGAAATAATCTTGAACCCACAGATGTCTCGACAATGACTAAGTATGGAAATGTCTCACGGAGTGTAGTGAACTATGAGATGTGTTATATAGTCCTATTACTGGAACAACAGAGGAGGAGGGACTAAGAGTGCCATTGCTGGAGTGACCAGGATTGATGCCAAAATTAGTAAGTTTTTAAAATCCTTTAAAAATCTAAATATGGAATTGAATCTCCTCCAAGATTCTGTCATATACTCCCAAATTTGTTGTATTGATAAATTAATGTAGAATTCCATTTTTGGATTAAGAAAGAAACCAATAGAAGAGAAATATTTCCACTTTTAAGCAAGACGTCTCAAACGATTTAGCCAATTTTTAATATATGCAATAAAATGACAACCCAAGTAACTTAGAATCAAGATCACAATAGATATATCAATGTGATGAACAAGAAATTGAAATAAAAAGGAAAATTCCCCATAGGGTTATTCAATTTTATCCCCATAATTTACCAAAAGAGTCTCTAAATAAAATATATGCAATTAAAGGTAATTTATAGATGAATTTCACCACTAGAAATAAATAATAAACTTTTGGAAATCTTCTAGTAAATGAAAAAGATGTGAGGTCTACTTGTAAATGTTCTTTTAAATCATAAAACCTAGCTTTAGGGTTTCTACAAATCTGGTTTTTATTCTTTGATACAATTTTTAGATTTGTAGAAGCCTCAGAATAAACCCAAAATAAGATAAATAATCCTTTAAAGCACAATTGTGTTAGGCCGATTTTCCTCTTTGGGGTTTAAATATGGGAAACTAAGCACAAACCCTAAGTAATCGAGTCTAAGAACTGAGATAAACAATTAACTTTATGCTAGACTAGGAAAGAAATCTAGCTATGTTTGACATGTCATTTTCTTCATTGCCTTTGTCTCCATAGAAAAATACTAAAAAATAACCTCTCTCATGTGTTTGAGGGACCCATTTAGGGAGATGTTGGTTGCATGGTATTAAACTAACTTTCCATGCCAAAGGCTTAAATAAGAAACTCATTTTAACCATGGTCACATTGGGTGCATGGTTCTTTGGAGAGAGCACTTAGTTAACATGAAACACATGTTGTAGTTTATGGACCTTGACTCTAGGGCATCATTTGATTGGTAAGATCTTGGTAGCTTTCAAGACTCTTATCTCTACAAGGATCCTACAAGAGTGCTTCAATAAGGGGGGGATATTGTTTCCCTTGTTTGTCATGTGATATGCTATATAGGATATCTCCATGGAAAATGACCACAACCTTTCTCGCATATCTTATTTCCATTTTACACCAAAAACCCATTTTACAAGTGCCCTTTTCCATCGAAAAAAGATAACCCACCANAATTCAACATGACCTACTTCTTCACAATTAAAGAAAAAGAACTGACCTCTATTTTCTTCTTTGAAATCTGAGATGTTGTAATTTGCTTCAACTTCTTCTTCTTCTTCTTCTTCTTTTTATCCATCTTCCCTTACATAAAGGTCTTGTAGCTTGTCCCAAAGATAGTTTTATGATGCACATGATCCCACCTTGGATTTCACTGAATCTGTCAATCCATTCAGGATGGTATCTATTGCCAATTTGTTGTTTCTTTTTGCTTCCTTATGAGTTGTCGTATTTGGTTTATTCAAAGCATTGTATCCTAAAGCAACTGAGAACCAAACATCTATCCCAAGAGATTTCAAGTAATTTTTCATTCTATTACTCCAGTATTCAAAATTTCTTCCATCAAATGGTGGAATCCCATTTGGAATTTTGTGTTCCATTTCTTCTTAGGATCTTCCTTCCAGTGGTTAAATTGTACTAAAGGTAACCCGCTCTGATACCAATTGTTGATACTGAGAGGGGGGTGAATCAATATCAAGTACAGTTTAAAACATTTTTCAACTTATACTTAAACCATTCAACTATATCCAATGAGAAATGAACAATAGTATAAGAGTTTTACCAATACACCATAATACACCATGCACAATATATGAGAAATAATCAATAGTTATTGTTCAAGGGAAGTAATGGCTTCCAAAGGTAGCTACATCTTCCAATTGTAAAGGGAGGGATAAAACTCCAAAAGAAAGATACAATCCTCCAATATCAAGAGAGATTTTAACTCTCCATCCTTGCCCCTTCCTTCCACCCAATAATATATGAGAGATAATAAAACTTTACATTAAATCATCACCATCAACCNGCTTGTCCCAAATATCTTTTGATGATGCACATGATCCCACCTTGGATTTCACTGAATCTGTCAATCCATTCAGGATGGTATCTATTGCCAATTTGTTGTTCCTTTTTGCTTCCTTATGAGTTGCAGTATTTGGTTTCTTCAAAGCATTGTATACTGAAGAAACTGAGAACCAAACATCTATCCCAAGAGCTTTCAAGTAAGTTTTCATTCTATTACTCCAGTATTCAAAATTTATTCCATCAAATGGTGGAATCCCATTTGGAATTTTGTCTTCCATTTCTTCTTAGGATCATCCTTCCAGTGGTTAAACTGCACTAAAGGTAACCTTCTCTGATACCAATTGTTGGTACTAAGAGGGGGGTGAATCAATATCAAGTACAGTTTAAAACATTTTTCAACTTATACTTAAACCATTCAACTATATCCAATGAGCAATGAACAATAGTATAAGAGTTTTACCAATACACCATAATACACCATTCACAATATATGAGAAATAATCAATAGTTATTGTTCAAGGGAAGTAATGACTTCCAAAGGTAGCTACAGCTTCCAAATGTAAAGGGAGGGATNTTAATAGAGAAATGTGGGGGATGAATGACACTTGTACGAAAGATAATTTTTACAAGATTTTATTAAAACTTAAAGTAAAAGAAATTTGGGGAAAGTGGGAAGTTCTAAAACTCTATAAAAGAGAGGAAGGAGGAGGAAGAAGGGGATCGACTGTTAGCGTAATGTTACGTTGCTGGATTTATGACTTGACTGATTTACTTGTGAGGAGTTGGGATTTCCTAGCTCGGATAGGAGTGGTAGCTTGACCTTGCGAGGCGAGCTGTGAGCTAGACATACCATCTGGATAGTGTGTGGACCCTTTGTGGCTCAGGGGGCTAAGGGGGAAGAAGATTACCCCTAGCATTGGCTGGGAGGTACCGGTGTAGTCTCGACGATCGACGAGCGGGAGCGACATAGAGTGCACATACTTCATTCGAGGCGGGCGACAAGGCAAAGGTACGCTCATTTATTTTATAGAGTATAATGCATTAGGAATTTATGCTGGGATCTGTATGATGATTTTAAGGGATGAATTTTGTCTTAATCTTCTGTCGTTCAATTGATTTCCTAAAATCATTGTGGTCATCGTTCTAGTTGGGTTCTATTGTTCCTTGGTTGGGATCTTTATGCTTCTACATTACTCTTGTGCTGTACTTTTCCTGGATGTTGTATTTTAGCATTTAAATTATGGATGTATAGATTTACAGTCATTAACAATCTCTGTTATAGTTATAATGCATTGATGTATGTACATGGAGGCATGTAATGGCAAAGTCATTCTGTAATATATACAGGCGAATTCATTTGGGTAATGGATCATGTGTGTTGGTATTCAATTAATGGTGGTGTAGTTTCTTAACCCGTCGGCAATCCCTGGTGTAAATTTAATTCATGGCTGTATGCACATGGAAGTGATGTAAACGTAGAGAATTTATCACTGTGTGTTAATGTAGAGAATTTCTGTAAAAAGGGTTCATGTGTATAGCCGTGTTTTCCCATTAAAGAAAAAAGAAATTAAAAAAGAGAAACCCGTGATAGCAATGGAATTCCCTAGCAGTTGCATTGGGTACAATGACATGCAAAATTAAATTCTAGCATGCGAATGCAGTTCCTGGTTTTTCATTTTATAAATTGATTACGGTGAATTTTGTTCTAGATTTCAAAATACTCTTTGCCTTGTTTGTGTTGAGATTTTTCTGGATTTCGAAATACTCTTGCCTTTCATTTTATAAATTGATTACGGTGAATGAAGCTCCTTGCCTTTGTTTTATGTTGAGATTTTCATTTTTCTATGGATTATGGGTCAAATCGGCTTGCTTGGGTCGTTTCTTCTGTCAGGACAATTCCCAGGATACCGATGTTTGCAAAAATTTTATATATTTTCCTGTTGTCCTGGGAAGGGCATTTTCTCAGTGTGGATTTCTGTGCCATGCTTTTTTTTTACTGGATGCTAAACAATTTGAGATGATGAACGTGAGAAACCTGACCTGGAAGGATCTGGCCACATCCTGTAGTGGATCCCGTGGTCAGCCGTGTCCATTTTATGCTCTGTTCTTCTGTCCAAGATGGGTGAGTAGTGAGAGGTTAGCGGGCCATGGGCTCTTCCTCAGCTTTAAACCTTAACTTTTATGTCTGCACTACTACCTCAGTATTTTGATTTCGTTTAGGGTAGTGATTTTATTAACTGGGTAACAAATTATAAGTCTGGTTTGGGTTTTTACATTCTTGTATTTGCCTCCTTCTTCCTGGAAGATGACTGCATGGCCTGCTAACCCTTACACTCAATGAATATATGTATGGTGTTGTCTTGACTGCTGTAGCTACCCTTGACTTTATTTTCCTTTTGGCCATTGCTTGCATTCGCTAAATTGGAAACCCCCCCCTTCCAACTGTAAACGAGGATCTTTGTCGGGTCGTAATGGGGGATAGGCTAGAGAAGACGTTGCAATTAGTTTTATTGAGGAACTGACAGTTTGGATAGTAGTAAATCTGCAAAGCCAGTGGGGATTGCCATAATTCAGAAGTAGCAGTCCGTGCATTGGGAGTGAATTTATCCATAACTTTAAACTTACAAACCGCCTTACCCACGTGCGTCTTGCTAAATTGGGCAGAAACTGCCCACCAGAGCGTCTTCCCTATTGCCGATTAAATTGAATTTGTTTTATAATTTAATTGCTGGATCATAACATGCATGAGATGATAATTATACCTATATGTTGGGTAACACATTAAAGGAGTGTTATAACTTATTAGGTAATGGAGTAAGGTAATATGACGAAGGATTTATTTAATTCATATAGTGGTTAAAATGGAA
>JZKD02S2124522.1:23494-37843 GCA_000966675.3 Picea glauca
ATGGATGAAATGAGAAATAGAATGAGAGAAATGGGAGTGAAAGAGTGTTTAGTAGTCTTAGCTAACCCTAGGCTACCTTTCCCATGAGTCATTTCCCCAAAAAAACCAAAAAATTTTTAAAAAATGACCATTTTCCTCCTCCTCACGCGCGCGGTCTCAGGGAGCGTTCGGGGAGCGTTTTTTTTCCCTTAGGAGCACTCAGGGAGCGCAGTTTTTTAAGAGGGAGCGCGCTCCCTAAAAACGCTCCCGAAGGGGAGCGTTCAGGGAGCGCACTTGGGAGCGTGCTCCCTGAACGCTCCCCTTGGGAGCACGATTCGGGAGCGGGTTCGAGGGGGGGGGCGGGGGCGCTCCCCCGCAACACTGTGTAACAGTCCAACCATGTTCTGGGAGGCTTGTAATCCTATTCTCTAAATGTATGCTTTGGAACTATCTGCGAGAAACTCCTGTCTCATCCTTGACTCTAATCAACAAAGGTTTGTGACCATGTGCCAAGAATGATAACATTCACAAATCGTTGATGTTGAATGATCAAGTTGGACTTTGGAAAACCCCCCCAATCCTCAATGTACTCATGAATGTCTTAGAGCTTAATACTTGAATTTGCTAAGTCAAATTCAGTGTTAACAGTGGCTTCATCTTGGGGACAGTGTCCCCCTAATGAATGTCGAGGATCCCAGAACTCTGGAAGCTGATAAAATCTGTGAAGAATGAGCACGGAATCTGGATCAAATAAGGCTCATGTGTGTGGGGGCTTGCATCTACATGCTTCAAGGATCTGTTGGATGGAAGCTGTACATGTCCAAACTACCGCAACCTGGAATATAGAACCAACCAACCTCAAGTACAAATCTCCATGATGGGATAATGAATCAGAGTCAACCATGGGAGAAAATATCTTAATCAGAGAGCACTATTGAAAATCCCTGCTAGGTGCAAGATGGTCCACCAGTGATGATGATGGGCACCAAGGTATGAGTGCAATCCTAACAATGTGAATAAAGGAATTAAGGTCGAACATTGAAAGGAATCATTCAGTCAGAACCCATGATGGAAGTATTGCTGAATGCGAGGTAGACTGCCAATGAGGAAAACATACACCAAGGTAGTCGGCCTTTGTTGTGGTAGATAGGGAAGACTCGTTGGAAGAAATGCAATGAGAAAGTCCCTTCAACCAACATGAGGTAGAAAATAGGCCAATGAGATATATGATAATAGACACAAGTGCAACTCTTTACAACAAAATGTGGGAACCCAATTGTTGATGTTTCTCCAGTTAGCAGCATCGGGCATACATTCTTTCAGATTGGTCATGTTGGTTTGACCAAGGGAGAATGATACATTCACCCATAGGGCCATGCTGATTTGGCTAGTGGTGAATGGCCCAAGGGTAGTCTTTCTCCTATTAGTCATGCTGATTTGACTAGGAGTGAAGAAGACTCTAGATGCTCTCACATCGCCTACTCTAGGATGGAGTGATCTATTTTTATAGGGCAGGTTTGATTGGTTTACAAGTCTAGTCTAATGTTGAAGATGTAGGCTCAAGAGACCTCTTGTGATGAGGGGCTTCTCGGTGGATCTACTCAACATTAGAGCCCTATATTAATTAGACGTGCATGTGAGGAGAAGAACAATCAACAAGGCTCATGAACAACTTTTCTAGTAAAGAAGAAATGCCAAGAAGATAAGTCATAACCCATTAAACTATTAAAGAAACCCCAGAAAGCATTAAATAAAATATTGAAGACAAAAGGACAAGTCGGCCCCTCAAGGGAATTAAAGGTGACTCGATTTATATAAATAAGAGGCTTGATCATTTCATTTTCACAACATCACACAAATCCTCTCATCAAGTGCGCAAGTCCCAATTGCAGTTGCCAGTTGCGCAAATTTTGAGGTGCGCTATCTTGTCTAGGGTTCGCTATCGTTGAGGGCTCTTCCTCATACAAGGGAGAAATTCTTTATGTGCTGGGTTTCTTCATATTGATGGTGATGTACTTATTGGTTGGAATTCTTCTTAAGAAAAGTTGCTGGGTTTTCTCCCAAGGTTGGGTTTCCAAGGATAAAATCTTGTGTCTACTATGCATGGCTATCTTTATATGATTTTGTTGTTTTCATTGCAAATTTATTTTGGTTGAGATTTTCATTGTATAATTATTCTATGATAACAATGGCATAAAATTGTGTTTGAAATCATAAGGAAATAATTATCAGATCTGAAAATTGAAAATTCACCATGGTATTAGAGCTTAGGATTTGAAGAGAAGGGGATCTTCTTGAGACACATTGTTGGGTACAACATTGGAGTGTTGTTCTTCTTCTTGTTCTTGTTTCGGGCAGGTCACAGGTGACAACTCTGAGGGAGCTAAGGAGTTAGCTCTGAGAGGGAGCTACAGTGATGGTTGCAGGTGGCAACATGTTAGATGGTCTCTGGTTTGAGACATGGAGCAGATCGTCCAGATGAGGATGTGGACTATTGCAACTTAGTGGTGTGGCAAGATGGGAGTTCTGGTGGATTGGCAGAGAGCCCAGATCACAACAGTATGTTGTGTGGCAGATTTCCCTGTGAATGGAATTCAGGTGACTTGTCATGGTGAGTTACGATGGGTGTAGCTCAGGTGCTTTGGCATGGACGACATGGTTTCAAACGTTTGCCAGATTGATGAGATGGAGTCTTTATCGAGCCAGAGAGTTGCACATTGTCAAGGTATGACAAATGTATGAGGTATTTGTGCTCAAGGAGAAGAGGACGAAGTTAGAACCTTCTGGAAAGAAGGGTACTTTTGTGGGATACAACGAGACTTCGAAGGCCTACAAGATCTACATTCCAGGACAACGTCAGATTGAGGATAGTCATGATGTTACCTTTGATGAAGAGGTATCCTTCAGGAAGTCCAGAGAATCTCATATGGAGATTGATAGTGAGGAGCAAGAGGCTCCGAAGGATGAGAGTACTGATTCCTCTTATCTAGTTGTTCATCCTTCAAACTATCAGGAGGAGTCAATAGAGCCATCAGAGCCAATGAATCTACTTAGAGATGTTGCAATGACTAGGAAGAGGCCAGCATGGCTTCGTGACACTTTGCAAGATGTAGAGGGGCATGTAGCTCCCAGTGGTACTTTTAGGGAGAGCAAACGACCTCAAAGGTTCTTGAGTTATATGGCATTGATTAGTCACATCATTGATTTCGAACCTTCCAGTTATGAGGAGGCAGGAGGCCAACAGGTTTGGAAGGATGCCATGATGAAAGAGTATCAATCCATCATGAAGAATGATGTGTGGGAGATACTTCCGAGACCAGAGGGGAAGTCAGTGGTGACTTCCAAGTGGATCTATAAGATCAAGCATGCAACAAATGGTAGCATCGAGAAGTACAAAGCGAGGTTTGTGGCGAGAGGATTCTCTCAGAAAGAGGGAGTGGACTACGAGGAGACTTTTTCTCTAGTCTCCATGTACACTTCCATCAGAACTATTATTTCTCTTGCTTTAGTTATGGGTTGGAGATTACATCGGATGAATGTGAAGACCACATTCCTCAACGGTGTGATTGAGGAAGAAGTGTACATAGAGCAACCTCAGGGCTTTGTGATACATGGGAAGGAGTCTCATGTTTGTAGATTAAAGAAGGCTTTGTATGGACTCAAGCAGGCACCCAAGGCATGGTACTTCAAGATTGATGGATACTTGATGAGTTTGGGCTTCACGAAGAGTGATGTAGATCCCAACCTTTACTACAAGGTTGTTGATGGTGGTCCGTTGATCTTGGTATTGTATGTTGATGATTTGTTCCTTACAAGGGTAGAGAGGCTCATTGTCGAGTGCAAGAGGGAGTTGGCTTTAGAGTTCGAAATGAAGGATCTTAGCTTGATGAATTATTTCTTGGGATTGGAGGTGTGGCAGAAACCAGGCGAGATCTTCCTCGGACAAGGGAAGTACATAGTTGAGATCTTGAGTAGATTCGGTATGATGGGCTGCAAGTCCATGGCTACACCTATGATGACAAATCTGAAGAAGCTGAGTGATTCCACTTCAGATTCAGATTTGGTGGATCCCACTATGTACAGGCAGCTGATTGGATCCTTGATGTACTTGGTTAACACAAGGCCAAATATTTGCTTTGCAGTGAGCACCCTGAGCCAGTTTATGGTTGAGTCGAGGCACTTCCATTGGGTTGCAGCAAAGCATGTGTTGAGGTACCTATGTGTTAGAGTTGGATATGGTTTGAGATATGCCTCAGGTGGTGAAATGAGGTTGCAGGGATATACTAATTCTGATTGGGCAGGGAGTGCAGTGGACAGAAAGAGCACCTTGGGGTGCTACCTCAACTATGATATCTTGGTTTAGCAGAAGCAAACTTCCGTAGCACTAAGTACAACAGAAGCAGAGTATATCATAGCCAGTGTCGCGAGTTGCGAAGTAGGATGGCTTCAAAAGCTTCTTGCAGGACTATTTGATCAGGAGCTAGAGATGACCTTAATACATTGTGATGATCAAAGTTGTGTCAAGCTTTTAGAAAATCTAGTATTTCATGACAAGTCGAAGCACATTGAGATCAAATATCATTTCATCCGAGACATGGTACAAAAGGGAGCAGTGAGGCTCCAGTACATATCCACAGATGAGCAGATTGCGAACATTCTCACCAAGCCTTTGTCTAAGGCGAAGTTTGTATACTTCAGAGTCAAGCTTGGTGTGATGCAGAATGTCTCCCTCGCTGAGAGGGAGTGTTGTTGTTTCTCCAGTTAGCAACATCGGGTAGACATTCTCCCAGATTGGTCATGCTGATTTGATCAAGGGAGAATGATACATTCACTCATAGGGCCATGCTGATTTGGCTAGTGGTGATTGCCAATGAAGCCAGTCATGTAGCTGGCAGATTTTGCAAAACTCATCAATATAATAAACCTCCAATGAATCCAACCATGGGAACCCAATCAATGTCTCAAATCAACCCCCTGAGATATGATGCCCATAGGGACCTAACCTGACTCAACTAAATTTTGCCAAATCATGACACAGCTTCTGACTTTGAGGCTCAAAACATGCTACATATAAATAATGGCATTGTTCCCGAGTAATCTTTGGCCATGTACTTTGCTCGAATATTTCTGCTCACAAATAGACTCTAGACATGCAGAAAGCTCCTTATGAAAGACTCATCCTAGTGACCTATCGTGTCCAAAGACACTTATTTTGACTCAAAACATGAATTCAAACTGGAATTAGATATGACTCAAGAAATGCAAGATCCAACTTGGAAAAGAGACCTAATCACCTAAAGCAATTCTTTGCTGAGAATGAACTCAATTTCCTGCCCAAAAACTCTCAAATGATCAAAGGATTGCAAAAAGTGCTCGATTTAAACAACAACCTTCCTAAGAGTTCAATCAAAAGGGGATTAAGACAAGAAGCCTGATGACCTAAAAGACTTGGACTTTTCTTTAAACTTTTTTTTAGAAATTTTATATTATTTGTAACCTTTATGCTACTGATGATCAATCAAAATACTTTGATTGCCAATGAAGCCAGTCATGTAGCTGGCAGCTTTTGCAAAACTAATCAATGTAATCAAACCTCCAGTGAATCCAACCATGAATTTGAAGGCAACAAAACCAAGCATGTGTCTTCATGTGCTAAAAAATCAGAGAAGACAATAGAACCCTGCATGACTGAGTATACAACTCATAGCACGCTGTATTACTGATTACTGCCTAGAAAGAAGGAAGAGAACTTCAGATTCTTCCGTGTTAGCATCCAAAACAAAATTTCCACATATGGCTCAACTGGGTCCACATAACTACATGAATCGGGACAATGATTGAACTTGTAAATAGACGTGTATGTGAAATTAGATGGATAAATCATTACCAAATCTGTGTGCTCTTCTTTCTGTTTGGAAAAACCAGTAGGGGTAATCATCATGCTACACGAATCTGGACAATGATTGAACTCAAAAATAGATGCTGAAGTAAAATCAGATCGATAAATCATTACCAAACTAGTGTTCTCTTCTTTCTGTTTGATAAAATTAGTAGGGGCATTTAAAGGGTGTCCTTCATGCTGCAATAATATCTCTGCGGGATGCTCCTTTCAAACCAAATCATTGATGGGAAAGGGGAAAAAACTCTCATACTGATCAAAATCCTGACAATCATTCCATTGCACCACCTCATCAAATCTGCAATCGTTACTAGGAAGAGTCACCAAATCAAGTTGTAAATGTGGCCCTTCATCTATGCAGTTGATATCATAGCTACAAGGTGCCCCTTCATCTATGTAGTTGATATCATAGCTACAACGTGCTGCAAATTATCAAAAACAGGGGGTGCTTAAATTCTCTCATAGTCTTATTCTTTGTCATCATTTTTGGTACAATCAAAGGAAGGCACATTATCACTGAATCTCAACTATTGCTTTTGCTTCCTCATTGTGCTTAAAGGACAAAGGAATGGAATAAGGCATACTAGAATTGTCATCACATACCATTTCTTCTGCAGGACCAAAAGACATTGTTGCTCCGGCTTCATCCCCTTACTCAGACAAGTCCTCTTCGTTGTCACTCAGGAAGTCTGCAATTATTTGCATTGGCAATCCCTTGTATGTGTAGAACAATCCGCACAAAGACTATTAGCTTGATTATTTTAATCCATGAAAGAATTTTCCACAGTTTTGGTATGGAAAAACTCTTTATTCAATTTTTAGGGGGTAATCTTTGGAACATTTTCTCAAGCCAGCCAAATTCTGAATCAGAACTCTAAATATATATAGCCAAAACACTAGATGTATTCAGCAATGGATAAATTTTCTCATTTGCTATGGAGATTCTAAGATTAATTTTTGAAAGAGATTCATCTTCCCTTTTTTCGGATGCGGCTGAACCAAAGCATAAGAGATATCATTTGCTAGAGCAGCCATGATCAATATGAATAGATCATTTTAAGAAATCTGGGTGGTTGTAATCCCTCCAATGGAGTTGTCAGGTGTTGAGATTTGTGTACCTTGGGAAGTGGTCCCCTTGTGTTTGTGAGCCTCTAAACACAAGTGGGAAATACTTTGTACTATGTACCATGTACTTTATGTCTAATTTCACTTAGACTTAGGAGATTTAAGTCAAAAGTGAAATTTGGTCATTTTAGCCTAAAATGACTATTAATTCACTTTGTGGGTGAATTAGGAGGCATAAAGTGAACTTAGGGAACTTAACCCAAAGTGGGTTTGTGAGTGAGATTATTATGGGATGATCTCATCCTTTGATTAGAGATGGGATGGGATGATCTCATCCATCCATTTTTTAGGTTTCGTTATGGAGGTTCAAGAGGGGCGCATAGAGCAAGGAGAGGCTCATTCACTCTTATCTTCACTTGGAGATTTTGAGAGAGAGCATTGAGGTGAGGATGGAGGATATGGTTGAGGGAAGCTTGGGCGCTTCCTTTCATGGAGGACTCGTGGAAGCTTAGGCCCTCTTTATTTTGTGGTTGTGGTTCTTTCTTGGAGAAGGGTGCACCTATAGCAGGGAGATCTTGTAGTGGTCAGATTGCTTTTAGGACAGTTTCAGTGGAGAGGTAGCACACAACAACTTGTTTGTGTGCAAGGGTTTCTTCACCAGAGCTTTAGGGAGCAAGGGCACTTTATTTCAGTGGATTGGACAACAGCTGAGGAGGGCGTAACATACTTGGGCGCATCTTTCATCTTGGACTTGTATTGCAGCTTGAGAGAAGTTGCTATTGTATCAGGTTCATTTGTTTCATGTACTTGTTGTATTCCACCTTCTTTTCTCCACATATATAGACTTATATTCCAAACTGGTTTTTTCCGGGGGTTTTTTTTATCCAGGGTCATGTTGACCAAAAAAACCCGTGTTCATTTTCATGTATGCTAGAGTTTAGAACAACATTATTTCAGCAGTAAAGATCTAGAGGTGTGTTACATATTTTATGGTATGCATGTGCTAACCTGTTGGTGACTAAAACTACATGCTAGAGCACCTAAAAGGCAATTTAACCGTAACTAAAACAACAATGAAGTTCCTGATTAGTTTGCTGATTTAAAACAACAACAAACAAGTGTGTGACAACAGAAACTTAGAGCTATCTTGAGGTCAAAGACAGACCTAGATGGCAGCTTGTTAGGACCTCAAAAAATATTCATGGTATCAGAGCCCTTGGTGGCTGATTTTTGGACAACATTTTGTGGATAGTCCTAGACAATGGGGCTTCGAGCCACATGACTTGTGTAAGGGAGCATTTGATTGATCTCAGAGACAGAGGTCAGATTGGAGATTGCTCTTGGTGATGACACCTTAGTCAGAGTTGCTGGGCGTGGCATAGTTACCTTTCAGAGAGACGACATGCCACCTATTTCGTTCATGGATGTTCTCTACGTCTCTGGGTTGAAGAAGAATTTGATTTCAGTTTCCACCCTCCAGGATAGGGATCTTGAAGTGTCCTTCAGAGGGAAAGAGGTCCTCATACACCCTAAGGGGTCCTGTCTCACCTCAGGGCAGGTGATTAGAGTGAGGGATGGGAAACTGTTTATATTGCTTTTTCAACCACTTCATGCTTTGGCAGAGAGTAGCGACAACAACAGTGATTTATGTGAGTTATGGCATCGAAGGATGGCTCACCTTCATCATGGGGCTCTTGGAGGACTAAGAAAGGTTGTGACAGGAGTGCCACAACTCAGTTCAGAGCATCAGGATGTGTGCAAAGGGTGTGCGCTTGGTAAGTTTACCAAGACTTCTTTTCCGAGCAGTGACACCAGGTCAGCTGGGGCACTGGATTTAATACACACAGATGTGTGTGGGCCCATGTCTCGGGCATCCTTCAGTGGTCGTGAGTACTATCTCACATTCATTGATGACTACTCAAGGAAGACCTGGATCTATTTCTTGAAGACCAAGAGTGAGGTCTTCAAGAGGTTCCAAGAGTTCAAAGCTCTTGTGGAACCAGACAGGAAAGAGGATCAAGGTCTTGCGGTCAGGTAACAGAGGTGAGTATTCCTCTAGTCAGTTTGTAGACTTCTGTGCCCATGCTGGGATCAAAAGACAGATGATCGTGCCTTACAACCCCCAACAGAACGGGGTTGTCGAGAGGAAGAAGAGGGCGATCTCAGGTGCAACAAGATCTATGCTGCATGATCATAGTTTGCCTCTTTACCTATGGGCAGAGGCGAATGCTATTGCAGTTTACCTGCAGAACATGAGTCCCCACAGGATTTTGGGGAAGATGACTCTTGAGGAGGCCTTCACTGGTAGGAGGACCGATGTCAAGCACATCAGGATTTTTGGGTGCTTGATCTATTCTCATGTCCCTTGAAAGAAGAGGACAAAGCTAGACCCCACATCCCAATAGGGGATTCTAGTTGGATACTCAGAGGTCTCCAAAGCCCACTGGATTTACATTCCATTACTGAGGAGAGTGGTGGTGAGCAGAGATGTTAGATTTGAGGAGGGTAGGGCTTTTCAGAGATCTCTCGAGTCGAGAGTCAGTGTTGAGGATGATGTAGAGGCACAAATTGATGTCTTAGAGGGAGCACAGCCTCAGGTTTCTGGTACGCCAGTTTCAGGGGTGACAGGGTCACCTTGCACAACTTTAGGTTCACAGTCACAGGGAGTTCGGGCAGAGGGGGCAGAGGCTTCAGGATCTTAGAGTGTTGAGACTAGACCTGAGGCAGATACTCTTGGGCAGGGAGATCTTACTTCTCCTTTGACTACTTCAGGGAAGAGAAAACCAAGATGGTTTCAGGAGACCCTGAAGGAAACCAAGGAGAAGGTAGGAGAGCCCAAGAGACAGTTCAGAGAGAGCAAACCTCTAGTGAGGCTTGGGTCCTATTTGTCTATGGTGACGAGTATCTTAGATACTGAGCCATAGATATTTGCGCAGGCAGTTGACCAACAGGTTTGGCGAGAGGCCATGCTGGAGGAGTATGACTCCACTATGTGCAACGATGTTTGGGAGGTGGTTCCGAGGCCAGTGGGGAAGTCAGTTGTGACTTCCAGGTGGTTTTACAAAACCAAGTATGCTGCAGATGGCAGCATAGAGAAACACAAGGCCCGATTTGTGGCGTGGAGATTCTCTCAGATAGAGGGAGTCGATTATGATGAGACATTCGCACTAGTTGCAAGATACACCTCGATCAGGAGCATTATTGCCATAGCGACGAAGATGGGTTGGAGGATACATAAGATGGATGTAAAGACCGCATTTCTAAATGGCTTTATAGAGGAGGAGGTGTACATTGAGAAGCCACAGGGGTTCGAGGTGAGTGAGAGGGAGTCTCACGTGTGCCTTTTGAGAAAGGCACTATATGGTCTGAAGCAAGCTTCCAGAGCTTGGTATTCACGTATTGACACATACTTGCTTCAGATGGGTTTTGAGAAGAGCGATGTTGATCCTAATCTTTATTTCATCATTAGAGGTGAGGACATGCTCATTCTCATTCTGTATGTGGATGACTTGTTCATCACAGGTGCAGAGGATCTCATAGCTGAGTGCAAGCTGGGACTTGCATCAGAGTTTGCGATGAGTGACATTGGGTTGATGCACTATTTTCTTGTATGGAGGTATGGCAGGAGGAGGGTCACATATTTCTCAGGTAGGGGAAGTATGCTGCAGATATGCTGAGCAGGTTTCAGATGGAGGACTGCAGGCCTATGTCTACTCCCATGGTCACCAACTGGAAGAAGCTTAGCGCTTCAGATTCCGAGTTGGTGGATGCTACAGTTTATAGACAGTTGATCGGTTCACTGATGTATCTAGTCAACACTAGACCAAATATTTGTTTTGCCCTGAACACTCTCAGCTAACATATGGTAGAGTCGAGGAGTGTTCACTAGATTGGGGAAAAACATGTGTTGAGGTACATTGCTGGGTCGGTTGATTATGGTCTGGACAATATCATAGTTGATGGAGTTAGTTTGGTTGTCTACACAGACTTAGAGCGGGCAAGATGTGCTACTGACAGGAAGAGCACCTCAGGGTGTTGTTTTTATTTGGGGTCAGGACTTGTTTCCTGGTTCAACTGGAAACATAAGTCAGTTGCTTTGAGTTCCGCCGAGGCAGAGTATATGGCGGCCAGTCAGGCCTGTTGCGAGGCCATTTGGCTTCGTAAGATGCTGGTAGGATTATTTGGTCAGGAGTTGCCTTCGACCGTCATACACTGCGATAATCAGAGTTTTATCAAACTCTCTGAGAATTCAGTTTTCATGATTGGTCGAAGCATATTGAGATCAGATATCACTTCATCAAAGATTGGGTTCAGAGCAATGCTGTATATGTCGTGTCGGGGAAAGTGTCAACGAGGGTCCTAAATGTAACTTCTCGGTGACATCGGCGGAAAATATCGGAATATCTCGGAAAATGTCGCAAGACCTCAAAAAAATACAAAAGCACTTTTTTTTCAATTTTTTAAACTTATAAAGCAACGACAACATCAAATAAACACTTTGCTACATAAATATGAAAATACAACCAAGAAATAAGATGCATAAGATGTCAAGTGGTCACATATCGTTACTAAACTGAAAATTCTGAAACATGTTCCTGATAGGATGATAGTAGATACAAAATCACATCAAATGATCAAAATAAATGTATCTCATGAGATGAATCATCATAAGGCATATAGATACTAAATAGTACAAGATAAAATGAAATGATAGATCATAGGAATCCAAATCATTGATTCCATTTATGTCGTGCTGCAACTACTGCTCTAGCCCTTTTACCGGTAAAGGGCACCAATTTTCCTCTGGAAGCAGTAGGTGGTCGTGGAGGTACTCCAGATGAGCTTGGAGTGGAAGCTCCAACTGCTCCAGATGCTCCATCTGAGGTTGGTAAGAGATGAGGACGAGGTGGAAGGAAAAGTGTGTTGCCTCCTCCCAGTCCCAACGGACCCAAGTCCAACTCCAGGTATGGCTCTCCGTGGAGGTGTTGGTGGCATTGGATCCACTGGAAGTCCAATCTCCTCCTCAACTTTTGTATCCACTAGAAGTGTAACATCGTCGTCCTCCTCTGTTGTCCCCTCCTCCCTCAAATCATCTGCATGCTCCTCCAACCACTCGGGGGCCTCCTCCATCTCAGGCTCCTAAATCTCCACCCTCCACTGACTGGTGGTGTCAATGTTATCCAGTGAAATGGCTTCTATGTCAGGTTCTTTGTCAAGTTGCTTCACCCACAACCTTAAATTATAGTAGACATATACCAAGTCATTAAGGCGCTGGGTACCTAACCTGTATAAACATTGAGAGCTATAGTTAGTGATGGTAAATAAATAGTAAATAACAAATTGTAAAAATTAAAATTAAAAAAAATATAAACAATTTAAATTTTGATTGTTGCATTTTTTAACATTTCTAACCTGTTGCGCTTCTTGGAGTGTATTTTTTCAAAGACACTCCAATTGCGCTCACACCCTGAAGAATTGCAAGTTTGACTAAGCACTCGAATGACAAGTTTCTGCAGCTCTGGGAGCTTTCCACCATAGTGTTTCCACCAGACATCTACAATGAATAAAATGAAGGGAAGACAACGAATTATATTTCGGATTTCCATCAAGTAATAAATTTCATATATAATATATAGAAAGGAAAATTTGAAATTGAAGCTTGCCTGACATCCTTGTGGTCCTATCTTGGACAACCATATCATAGCCCAACATCCCAGATGCCATCCTATATATCTCATTCTGTCTAGAAATCTCTGAGCTTTCAGCTGGAGTCAACACCATCCTCTGAACACACCGGAGGAAACCATCAATGACCTCACCATCAAAATTAAATCCACAAGCATAAGTGAATGCAGGGTTGAGGTAGAGCCCTGCTGCATGAATGGGACGATGGAGAGTGTTATTCCATCACTCATCAATCACACCCCATATCTGAGCTCTCTTGGTCAGTCCTTCCTCCCCTTTGTTCTCATAGGACCGATAGATAGCTTCCTTGGCCCTATCCATGGCCTCATACAAGTAGCCCATTGCGGGCTTCTCACCATCAACCAATCGAAGAACCTTTACCAAAGGTTCACTAATGGTACATACCTCCCCTGCTCCACTCCAGAATCTCTGGTCATGTCCCACAAGTTGGGCTATGGCTTGCCCATCTTGTTTGGTGCTCTAGACACAAGCAGCCCACTCATTAGAAATAAACATTCTTTGTAACTCCAACATACTGTTGAGGAGGGACTGAAGAGAAATGAAGTTGGTGGCGAAACGTGTGATTGTGGGATGCACCAACTCTCTGTTCCCTGTGAATTGTCTCACGAGTGAAAGAACAAATGTGTGATTATATATATATTTTGTCACACTCCGAGTTGAATCAATGATTTCCTTGATCCAAGGAAGTTTTCCCATGTCCTCTAGCATCAAATCAATGCAATGGGCGGCACAAGGACTCCAATACAAGGATGGATACCTCTGCATAAGCGTCCTCCTAGCAACAACATAATTAGCAACATTGTTCATGATGACTTGGACAACATACCGCGGGCCTATTTCTCGGATAAAGCCATCCAACAACTCACATAATAATTGTGCATCTTTTGTATATGCACTTGCATCAACACTTTTGATAAACATTGTCCCCTTGGGACAATTAACCAAGAAGTTTAGAATTAACCTGCCCTTCCCATCAGTCCACCCATCCAACATCATGGTGCATCCGGTGGTCTTCCATGTTTCCCTGAGCTGAGCTAATCTTTCTGTGCAGTCGGCCTTTTCCCCTTCAAGGAGACGCCCTCTTAAATCATGTTAGGAAGGGCCCTTATACCCCGGGCCAACAATTGCAGCAAACTTCAAACATGGAATGGTAGAAGGGGTTATTGGCAATGTTAAAAGGTATATCACTCCAAAGAAAACATTTGGCCACAATCTTGTCGGCCTCCTTCGTCTCTTTTCTTTTAATCAATGACCGAATAGAAGGTTGCCCCCCAGGTGTTGACCTCCCCAGAAAGAAAGGTGAGGTTGATGAGCGGAATCTAGAAGTTAAGGGCCCTATGGCTGAGGAGTGGGATTGTGGTACTGGTCCCCCCTCAGAGGCACTTGTTCCAGTGTTTCTATTTGCAAGTTCAAGTTCTTTTTTGCGAGCCTCGGCCGCATCCCTCTTATTAGCCATATCAATGAGTGATTGGTTTGCAATACGCATAATTTCCGAGGTACTTTTTGGACAAGCATCCACATCAAACCAAGGGATTTTGGCAAGGTGGTATTTCAAGCAGCTAATTCCTGAAAAAATCTTTTTGCTGCAAAGATTGCATGTCAATACTTGTCTATTGGGAAGTTGCACTGGTTCACCATACACCCACATTGGATCCAATGCCTTCAACATTTTGTTTAGATGAAAATATTAAACCTATGGC
>JZKD02S2124533.1:0-26947 GCA_000966675.3 Picea glauca
TTCAAAATAAAAAAAATACTTTTATATGTCGGAAGTTGAATAACTTGTGAAAATACAGTTTTTTTTGTCATAAAACAAGCAAAAGTGTAACCCACCTTCATGATTTCACCCTTTATGAGTATTTTCTGCAAGTAATGTTCATTGGTTAAGTTGGAGGACATTATAAAATGGTATCATAGTTGCAGATTCAAACAATGAGCATGTATGGGCCAGACTCAACATGTAGAAGCTAACATTGTAGAGTTAAATTTTATGGAATGTTTGCAATGTGGTTCTCATATTTTTCCTCGAAAATGTGTGAGAAGATTGCTTGTAATTTTGGTTAATTCAAGTTTAGGAGTTAAAAACCACATTCTAAATATGCATGTGTTGGTATTGTAATTAGTCGAATTATTGAATTTATATTTTATACAGGAAGAATTGGGTGAAATTGGGCAAAAGCCACAATTTTTCTAGTGAAATTCGTTGTGAATTCGACATAAGAGTGTTGAATTTTGGGTGTAGTGGTCGAGTTGATACACACTAGGCCTAAGATGGCTAATATAAATCTATTTTAGACTTCATTGTGTCTCTCATAAAAATAATTTTGTGAATTATGCAATTCTAGAAAAAATTGAAATTTGGGAAAACTTGGGTATTTTTCCATACATGACGCTGGTATGAAATGGAGGCCACATGGAAGTGACATGGAAGAGGTGGCACAAAATTTCACAATTTCAATTCCATGGTGGTATTTGGTTGTACGGTGGCAAGTGACGTGGGAGCCACGTGAGGCAGTGGTATAATCAATATTGAATTGATGACCTTTTTTATTAGCTAAAAGGTGCAATAATATTTTCCAATATTGAATTGAGATCAGATTATCATCAAGTGAGGATAATTTAACATTACATCAACAAGACAACATTAAGAAAAATATATGTGCATTACGAATCCACAGTAGTTCCATTTGGGCTATCAAATTCCCCAGTTGTTTTTATGTACCTAATGAATGGAGTGTTCAAAGAATACATGGATAAGTTTGTAATTTTTTTCTTGGATGATATTCTTATAGAATCCAAGAAATAACAAGAGCATGAGAAACATTTAAGAATGTTTTTTAAGGTTTTACGTGATTATAAATTGTGTGCCAAACTAAGTAAGTGCATCTTTTATTAAAATAAGATTCACTACTTGGGGCATATTAATTGAGCAGAAGGGATAGTAGTTGATATTGTGAATATAGAGACCATTAGAGGATGTCCAAAACCAAGTAATTTCACATAGGTCATATATTTTATGTATCTTTCAAGTTATTACCAAAGATTCATAAAGGGGTTTTCAAATATTTCAAGCCCAATCAATTATTTTCAAAAGAAAGGGGTGAAGTTTAAATCGACTCCCAAATGTGAAGAATTTTTTTAGAAGTTCAAGGATATTTTGACAAGTGCACATATCGTGAAGATTGCAAATAAAAATGAAGATTTTTAAGTTTGCACTGATGCATGCAAGGAAGATCTTGGTGGAGTCCTCAGTAAAAAGCATCATGTAGTACTCTATAGGTCCCATAAGTTAAAAGAGTGTGAAAGTAATTATGCTACACATGAAATGGAATTAGAAGCCATTATTCATGAATTAAAAATGTGGAGACAAATTGAGTTAAGAACATAACGCTTTGGTCTAAATCATTCATTTTTACAACCAACATTAAATGCCAAACAAACTAGATGCCTCAAATTTCTGAGTGAATATGATTTTTAAATTAAGAATATAAAAAGAAAGGAAAATCAGGTGGCCAATGCACTCAACATAAGATCTCATGAAGTACATATTTCATCCATTAGTATGTTCATCGCTGATTTAAAAGGAAAATTTTTAGAGGAAACAAATATAGATCAGTAATATCTAAACTTAAAAGAGACATTATAACAAGACAATTTAGAGAAGAAATTTTATTATTACGACCTAAAAGACAATGGAATCCTCATGTGCAAAGGAAAAATATATTTTCCTAATTTAGGAGAGATGAAAAATATTGTATTGATGGAAATGGACCCAAGATATCATACGACAATTGCAGCTATAAGAAGCCAACAATTTTAGCTAGGAATGAAGAAATTAGTGACTAATTATATAGTCATGTGTCTAGAATGTCAAAATATGATGACAAAGAATAGACATCCAACAAGTGTTTTATTGTCATTTTTCTTTCTTGAGTGGAAATGGGAAGTGGTTACAATTTATTTCATTACAAATCTATGCATTATAGTGAAGCAACATGATTCCATCATGGTGGTAGTGGATAAATGAACAAAATATCCAAATTTTATTCTTGTGAAGAAAACACACAAGGCAAAAAATATTGTCCATTCTAGCATACCAAGCGCTAGGAGCTTGCTTGAGTCCATATAGGGCTTTCTTTAATCTGTAAATGTGAGTGTCTATGGAATGTACCTCAAACCCTTGAGTTTGTTCAATATATACTTCTTCTTCGATTTCTCCATTGAGGAAAGCCATCTTTGCATCCATTTGATGTAAGTTCCATCCCATGGAGGCAGCAAGAGATATGATATCTCTAATGGAAGTATATCTAGCAACCAGAGCAAATTTTCCATCATAATATTCTCCCTCCTTCTGGGAGAACCCTCTAATTATGAATCTTTATTTATATTTATCCACGCTTCCATTTGTTGCATGTTTGATATTATATACCCATTTTGAAGTTACCACTGATTTTTCTTTAGGTCTTGGGACAATTTCCCATACATAATTTTTCATAATGGCTTGGTGTTATTCTATCATAGCTTCTTTCCATTGTTCCTTTTGAACTACTTCTTCAAATGTGGTAGGTTCTTCATCTAGAAGCTTTGTCATATATGCTACATAACTTGAGAATCTTTTAGGATTTTTACTTTTTATGAATGTCCCTTTTGGAACATTGAGTCCTTATGCGTCTTGTAAGGTAGCTTCAAGCCAATATGGTCATTTCTTGGTCTTAGGTACGATATCTGAAACAATGGTTTCACATGGTTGCATAAGATGATCAGGTTGTTTATTTTCATCATTTTGGTTTTCTATGCTTTCTTCAATAGGTTCTTCAATCTCTTATTCTTCTATAGTTTCGTCTGTGGATTTATTGAAAGCCATCTTTTCATTGAATGTTACATCTCTTCTAATTTCGATCGTATGTTGTTCTAGAATATAGATTATATAATCCTTGGATGAATATCTATATCCCATGAATATTCCTTTCTTTCCTGAGGGTTCTAGTTTGTTCCTTTTATCCTTGGGAATGTGAGAGTAATCATGACATCCAAATATTCTTAGGTTTTCAACATTAGGTTTCTTACTTGAGAAGGCATCTTCTAGAGTAATGTTCTTCGATATGTGGTGAGGACTTATGTTCTTCACATATATTTCATTCATGGTTGCTTCTCCCCATAAGAACATGGATATGCCTTGATCATTTAGTAGTGATTTTATAGTTTCTTCGATAGATCTATTATTTCTTTCTGCTACTCCATTTTGTTGAGGGTTATGAGGAAAAATTATCTCCCTCTTGATCCCTATCGATTTGCAGAATGAAACAAACTCCTTTGATGTGTATTCTCCTCCATTATCTGTTCTTAAGGTCTTGATCTTCTTGTTCGTGAGTTTTTCTATTTATTCTTTGAATTCTTGAAATTTGTTGAATACTTTGTCCTTTGACTTCAGTAGATATAACCAAGTCTTTCTTGAATAATCATCTCTGAATATTACATAGTAAAGAGATCCTCCTATAGATATCACTGGCATTAGACCACAAGCATCTGATTGTATTAGATCTAGAATCTTCTTATATCATTGTTGCTACTTGGAAATGGTTTCTTGATATTCTTTCTAAGAGCACAACCATTGCAAATTCCTTCATGTGTAGACTGCAATTATGGTATTCCTTCAACCATCTTTCTAAGAAAAGGTAATTCTTGATAATTAATATGAGTGTACCGTCTATGCCAAATTTCATTTGGATTGACCTTGTCATGTATGAGAGATTCTTCATTTTGTTCTAGTAGTCTATAAAGATTTCCTTCATGACTTCCAATAAAACTAGCATTCTCTATGTTGGAGTATTTATGCCATGATAACACTTTGCCATCCATGAAGGATATTCTATTTCCTTTGTCTTCTAGACAAGATATGGATACAAGATTATTTTCTAAACTGGGTACATGTAAAACATTTCTTAAGTGAACATTGTTACATGTTTTCAACTTGATGGATGCTTGTCCAAATCCTTCCACTAGGTAAGTGATTTTGACTCCAAGCTCTACCTTGTACAAGGTATTCTTCTCATTTAGATTCGAGAGTCTAGCTTGATCTCCCGTCATGTTCCTAGAAGCTCCACTATCGATTATCCACATGCCATCTTCAATTGTTCCAGTGAGTGCTGAGTAGTGTATAAGACTCATCGTTTCACTCATGTCTTTGGTTGACTCATAGTTGGTCATGCTTTGGTCCAAAACTTCAAATTTGACATTTTTGTCTTCTCAGAGAGCCAAAAGGTGCACTGAACTAGGGTTCATTTGAATATCTTCTCATTGAGAGAGATGTTCCATCACAAGGTGCCAGATTTGGTATTCAGGATTTCTGCAACTGCTCATGCTAGTAACCCTAGTGGCAGTCTCTTGGAAGTTGCTCCTTCTAGTAACCCTAGAGGAAGTCTCTCAACGAGTTCAATATCCCAATGGCTATGTTTCCTTCTAGCAGTTGTACTGAATGAAAGAGGTGTGGGCCCATAACCTATTAGAATATGAATGAATGTGATTTTTTTACCATTCACAATATCACTATTGTCACCCAACCATAGGTCGGATCCACCCTCCGAGCACCTTGACCTTGACAGAGAGAAGAATCATGGTAGCAATACAATAGCCAGGAAAGGGTAATGAACCAACCAAGAATTAACCAATGTTGATCAGAGAGTTCCACCCAAAACTGGCGCAACACCTTCCCTAGGACTTGCGCACAAGGCTACCAAACTATAGTGTGCACAAGTGACTTTTGCAATTATGAGAGTGTAGAAAATAAGAGACTAGTGCCCTGTATTTATAGTATTCTTAAAAGAATTTCCTGGGCCAAATTCTCTCTCTGGGTACTAATTAATTCATATTTATTATCTCTCTTCGACCAACATCTCATTTAGGGTTACTTTCATTTCTTTTCTTTCTTTCAGAACATTCTATTCTTGTCAAAGGTCACAATAGAGGATGATACCTCCCAAAGCTACCATAATATCAACACATGGGCCCTCAACCAAATAACCAGGGTTTGTTTGGGGCCTATCAAAACAACAAGCATTCAATGATTTGAAGCAATGCTTCTTCTTATACCCAATGATCTCATTACCCGACCTGCAACAACCCTTTGAGATCAATACAAATGCTTTAGACTATGCTATGGGTGTAGTCCTCACTCAACATGAACACCTTGTGGCATATCATAGTTAGACACTATTAGATATTTTCTATAGGAACCCTACTTATGAAAAAGAAATGAACTGCATTATGAAATCCTACTTCCGGTGGATAAATTACATTCTCGAGAAGGGGACAATCATCCATACCAATCATAATCCAATGTGGTTCATGCATACACAAGGAAAATTGTAGAATGACCACCATCAAGATTGGGTTACATACCCTTATTAAATCCATCTCAACATCAAGTATAAGACAAGAATCACCAACTGCATCACTGATTTCCTAAACCACCCTCCATTTGCATCACTCCCCACGGTGTTAAAATCCTATGGCCACGAGACCTATGGATGGCCCTAACTCTATGAGAGTGATAATCACATCACTACCACCTACGAGATGTTGAGAGAAAACATGGTTGTCATTGATTTCCATCTTCTAGATAGGTTTTTGCTCCATTTGGGCCATTTTTGTGTTCCATCAAGTTAGTGAGCGAAGCTAATTTGGGAATACCACTATGGTCGAGTGCAGGACACTTCAACATAGAAACGACAATGAAAATTTTGTAGCAACACTTATATTGGTCGAAACTTTGACATGATGTCAGCAGGTATATCAGGTCCTTCACTGCCTATGCCATTTCCAAACTAACCATTAATAAAAAGGGCATGTACACACCTCTGTATACTCCTAAAATTCCCTAGGAATCCATCTCGATGGACTACATGTCGGGCCTTCCGTCAACCAAGCAAGGAAATGATTTTTTTTGTTGTTTTGGTTGAACGTTTTTCTAAAATGGAGATTATGGATGCCTGGAAGAAGAGCATCACCACAGAGGCCGCTAGCATGATCTTCTTCGAACAAGTGTGGATACATTTTGGGATAACACAAAACATCATCTCAGATCTAGAAAATCGGTTCCTCAACACATTCTAGTCAAACCTCTCGTCACTCCTGGACACCAAGCTCACGAAATATGCTACCATCCACCCCCAGGTAGATGGACAAACAAAGGTCATATATTGGATGATCATTTATATACCGTGCATGTGAAATTCCAAGAATCTCCGCACATGGGATGAGAGTCTTCCCTATGTTCATCAAAAATAAAACAGAGTGATACGTAACTCAACCAACTACAACCCCTTTCAGGTGGAGTTGATATTTCAACCATTAGGTCCCATGGATGTTGTGCTACCCCTTGCGAACACCCAGGAAGACTCGTCACATGCTAAAACTGAAGCCAACAAAGCTACCTGGTTCATTGAGTATATCCAACACATCCACAAATAAGTTCAATCTATTTTACAGAAGTCTAATGCTAAGCACAAGAAACACCAGGATAAACACCAGGTGCCACACAAGTTTAAGGTAGCAAGTAAAGTTTGGTTTCACTTCCAGAAAGAACACTTTATGGGGCTCCATAGGAACCTTTTTCCACTCCATTATGGACCTTACACCATCACCAAGGATGTGGAAGATAATTCTTTTGAGCTCAACATTCCCCCCTTCTTGGATTTCACCCAATAATTAACGTCGCCCTCCTTGAGCCATATTTTTTACCATTATTGGACACCTCGAAGATAGTAGAACAATTGACACCAATATATATCAACCCTGACTACATGGAACAAACATCCATTGATCATATCATGTAGATACAGGTCAAGGGAACTCGAAAACAAAATATTCAACTTTATTGGGTTCTCAAGGTAGGGTAGCTCCTGCAACAAGCAAATTGGCTTACCCGAGGCCAAATTCAATAGAATTTTCCTCATCTAATGGGGGAACTCAATGTAATGGAGACAATTGTTTCCTAAGGAGGGAGGATTGATCCAGGTGGATATCGAAGGCCACCTACCTCCTCTAGATGCCTCACATACAACTTTCATCTTCACAGTTACAATTTTCATCTTCACAGTTACAATTTTCATCTTCACAGTTACAATTTTTGAGTCCTAAACTTCTGAGGCCATTATGAGTCCCTAAATGATGTATTGTTGGAATTTTGAGGGGCTAGGTGTTAAAAACGACATGCCCTAACCCCTAAGAGAAGTTTCACTTCTCAGATATACCTTTTCGATGAGGTATCGAATTCCCCAAACAAATATCATATACAAAAGTTACGACCCCAAGAAGTTGATGTACCAACTTACCCCAATGGGGCCCACATGACTTTTGGTTCTTCATCTCCTAGGGTTAGGTTTTAGTATGTCTAGGTTTTTGGCATTCATGTTTTCTATAAAAAAATCTTTTGGAGCCTTATTGTACTCATGTTCTTTTGAATGAACATAGCCATCACATCTCTTCTCATAGATAAGCTGCGACCATTCTAGAAAGCTTGTTTCAGTCTGCATTTTACAATTTCAACATATTTCTTTATTGAATAGAAGACAAGTTTTATTGTATCTTTGTTATTGTTCATTGTATTTGTATGTTAATAATATATATATGTATTCATTTTGTTCTGATAATAAAATCTAGATGAACTTTGATTTGGTAAGCCATGAATTATAACACCCTACAAAGAACGTGTAGTTGACCTAGGTGAGGGTACAATTTTTATAGGAGAGGCTATGTACAATGATGACCTTTTCCCACTATGTCCCGAAAAATTCTCCAAAACTCGAGGAGGATGCCAATAGCCAATGCTCCATCATAATGTAGATAAACAATTTCCAAAAATATCCACTTTAATAAAATAAATTCAAATCACTAGCATACCCAGCCTCTAACAAAATTGCATACATGTTTGGCATAATTAATAGGTTGGAGCCCATACTATATGCCCCCACAAGGACATAATAATAATGATGAAAATTGTATCAATATTGTACTTATTATGAAATTTATTATAGACGATGCATCATTGATTGTAATTCATAATCTTAACTTGTGGTGTTTTATTTTAGGTCATATAATTGGTGGACCATGCAATTTGTGAATTTAGTGGGGACAATGCCACCAAATAACATGTTTTTGACTATTTTTCATAAAAAATTAAGATTTTTCATGTAATATGTTTGCATATATAAAAAGGGTAATGGAATGAGTTAACAAGTCAACCAACTTAACTTTTTTTGTGAGTTTATTTTTTTCAAGTAGGAAAAGTGTTCAACAAATAAGACATTTCCATATAGTTAGAACACCTTAAGAATCCACCTACACAAACAAATGAAGGATCAATATAATAGTTTATTATGTGGTTAAAACCTTTGTAGAGGGAAACAAAAGAAAATAACTTACATATGAGTTTCTCAAAATCGATATCGAGTAGAATAAGAATCCTAGAACCACGTTATCTCTAAAACATATCATGATACACACATCAATATACTAATCAATATCAAGGATAATACGAAACCTAGAACCACTTTAATGATGAGGAGAAAAAGAATCATAGTACCACTTTATCTATAGAACATAGTGTCATATACACATTGCATTAATTACAAATGCATACTAAGAAGAACAATAAAGAAACACATTTTACCTAAAGATACATTACACGAAGTTGATCTTAACTATCTCCCACCTCTCTAAATATCCTAATACAAAGTTCCAACTTAATTTACACTCAATTTTGTAAAAAAATAGTGAATTGAGTCATAGAAAAGGCCAAAACTTTTAAAGACAACATTTGATGCTTACAATTCCCATCAATAAGATAGAAACAATAACATCTCACAAATTTCTTCTCAAATTATTGAAAAAGATCCATCATAAAAAAAAATTATCTACTTTTTCAATAACAAAAAAGTCTTATATTAGTATCATATAAAATTTCTTTTACATATCCATCTTCTGAAAACATTGCTTCCAAATCCCCTCAAAACAAATTTTTTTAGCAATCTATTTAGAATATCTCCGAAGTGTCACAAAATACTCAATCCTTACATATAAAACCTTCTCTATTTTTCTGTGCCATTTTCAAAGAGACCAAAAAAATCATCCTTGTAACTAAAAGATTTATCATATGATCGTTCATTCAAATATTTATGAACCATCTTCATTGACGCCTGTACACTATAAACCATCTTCATCCAAGACTAGAGCTTCCTTGGATAGCAAGTCTACTTCTGTGGTGAACCAACCTGGTTCACTATGTAAATATCCAAAATATTTGGAATATAAAGATATCCATAAGGACAATAATTAATATATATAAATATATATGAAAAATATGAAATGATTATAATGAGAATGAGGGCTCACTTATATACCCACACAGGGGTTCCCTTGACCAATAGTCATGCCCTTTGAGACATGTCCTTTCATTATTATTAATTATCATTTACTTATTATGTTATTAATATCTATTTTATATGTATATTTATGTTCATAACATTGCCTTCCCCTTAAAAATGCTTTTAATCATTTGAAGGCTTCCCTTTTAACTTTTGTTCTGGCACACGATGTCTTCTCAAATCTTTTGTGCCTATAGTTGTTACTCTCATTGAAACAAGATGATATAACCTTCAAATTCCCAAACTAATATGTTGCATCTTTTGGGGAGTGATCCATACAAAATCTACTTTTATTGGAATTGTTTGATGATCAATCGTTCGGATGAGGATTCTCAAAATTCTTTAATAACTTCCTTAAAAATAAAAGTTACTAAAATAACCTTTTTTTTTTACTTAATATACCTGGAATAAATAATATATTCTCTTTACTTTAACTATGGATGAACCCTTTTATAATTCCCAATTAAATATATTTATATATGCTCTTTTTTCTTTTGTTTTTTCTTCTCATGTCGTTTTTGAATAAATAATATATTTCCTTCACTTTAACTTTGAATGAACCCTTTTTATAATCCCCAATTGAATATATTTATATATACTCTTTTTTCTTTTGTTTTTTTCTTTTTATGTTATTTTTAAACCTTTTAAGAATTTTGAATATTTTTGTAATAAACTCTTATAAAAACCTTTTCATAGGAAAATTAACATCTTATCATTTTTACTTTGAAAACTTTTTTAATAAGCCTTTTAACTTGTTCTTTAATTAAAAATTACTCAATATTATATTCACAGATTTCAAAAAAGTTCTTTATTAAGTATTTCTCTTCATCTTGAAATTGACATTTTTATACTTCTTTAATAAAATTCTACTTTTTCTTTAATCTTATGTACTTTTCACTTTAATGAAAAGTGATTTAATACAAATCTTTTAACTTTATATTCGTTAAGATATTAATGTTTTGGCCTCACTTGTAGTTCTTTTAATATTATTACCTCTCTTTTTTGATATAGAATAGACTTGAAATAAAATATTATTTATGGTGTCTCTTCCACCTTGCACCTTTTATTAACAGTTTTACTTTTAATAATAAATTTAACTGTACTTGATATTTTAAATATTTCATATTTCTTCTTCCACCTTTCACCTTTTATTAAAGGTTTTATTTTTAATAATAAATTTAACTATACTTGATATGTTAAATATTTCATATTTCTTTATCTTCTTTTAAAAAAATACCAATTGATACCCACGTGACCTTATTGATCCCACTTAATATATATATAATTTTTTTAACTACTGTTATATTTGGCAATTCGTGACTTATGGTTAGTAGTGACTCTTCTTAAACAACAGCTTCAATTGATACAATGTTTTATAATGGCGGCGTTTGTCTTCCCTTAATTTTCGGTTTATTACGAAAATTTTCGAGTTATTCCACACAATGCCTTTAACTATTGGGATCGAATTACGAAGTTTATGGAATCACGGTCTTTGTGAAATGATACAGTCCGAACAAGATATTATGGTCCAATGACGGAATTAAACCGCGATATTGGTGATACCCGCGGTGTTATCTCCAAGCAGATCTTGATTTCCATTTGATGGATTTTATTCATGCCACGAAAAAAAGATCACGGCTGTAAGGGAGTGACGAGTTCAAGCGATTTCCCTTTAAATTAAAATTTTATATCAGTAATGTTCTGCAACGTTTTGTGTTAGTGTTGTTGTTCTATTCGAATTCTATTAATCTCATGCTTTTAGTTGCTGATCTATGCCAATTTTTTTTATTTTTCTGTTTTCTTTAACCAACTTTCTTTTTTCTTTTTATTGAATTTCTGCACTGTAAAGGGCCAAGGGTCTGATGTGATTTGATACTATAACATTTTTATAGTAGCAGTCTTTTTCTTTTCATTTTTTTTAATTAAATGAGTTTGTTTTTATTTTTTTTAATTTCCAGCGGAGTAATTTGTAATTGTTTCTTTCAAGAGATTCTGAACTTTTTTAATGGCCACAAGCTTGGTTGTGGTCAAGGACCTTGGAATTGGAGACGCTCCAAAATGTTATCCAAAATATTTGGAATATAAAGATATCCATAAGGACAATAATTAAAATATATTAATGTATATGAAAAATATGAGATAATTATAATGAGAATGAGGGCTCACTTATATACCCACACAGGGATGCCCTTAACCAATAGTCATGTCATTTGAAACATGTCCTTTCATTATTAAATAACATTTCATTATTAATAATTATCATTTACTTATTATGTTATTAATATCTATTTTATATGTATATTTATGTTTATAACAACTTCATTGTTAAAAACTCTGTAAATGTGTTGAGATTTAATCAACTAAAACTTTTAAGTCTCCCGCCAACTATAATCTTGTGTTATAGAAATAAAGAAATAAAATACACCATAAAGCAAGTAGTTGTCCCCTAGTGTTGGTCCCTTTACCACAATTCATCTTCATTTTGAAAGTGCCTTTTATAGGACATTTTAAAATAGCTCTGACTCCACATTTGGATCCCATATCTTTAGAGGCATCATAAAAAAATCCCACTTCCATATCTAAGTGTAGTAAAGGAGGCCTATCTACCCTACATACCTTATAATAAGTTGACATTTTAGTTTCACCCACATCCTGAAAGACCTTGTTGCAAACTCTACTCAGATTTGGCCAGGAGTCCTCAAATATGATCAGGTTCTTATGTTTCCACACTTCCCATCATATGAAACATGGAAGATCTTTCGAGTTTTCTTCCTTTCTAATAAGGATTTGTAAGGATCCATTGATCTGTTTACCCTCCCACCATGCCACAAATTTTAAGACCTTTTTAATATTATCCCAAATCTTAAAAGTAAAACTAAATTTCACAAAAAGATGAAGAATATTTTCTTCAACCTCCCCAAAGAGAACACACCTGCTAGGCCCATTGAAGCCTCTTTTGATCAGATTCTCCCAGGTAAGTAATCTTTGTTTGAAGACAAGCCAAATAAAAATTTTAACTTTAAGTAGGAGTTGTCAACTCCAAAGATCTACAAACCATACATTTTGTTCCCCCGCCACATTCTCCAATAATTGGACTTCATGTTCTTTTTTTGCACTAACATGTACATCGTTTGTGTCCCATGACCAAATTAGGATATATTTATCATTATTCAATTCAAAACCTGAGCCTATTAGCCCCTTTAAAAGATAATTACATTACTCTTTTAGTACGCCATCCAACCCCAACAAATCATCATTCTTCCATCTAGTGTCAAATGTGTTTTCCATGTTGCATGTCTTTGCTTGTGCCATAAATTTAATATCCTTTTCCTTCAAAATAGAAATAAGATTCTCAAAGACCTTGTAGTAAGTATGTGATCCAATCAATGGATCTACTCCAATTCTAATATCTTCTCCATTACCAAGTTTCCACACCAGCCAATCTGATATGATATTGAAAGAAGAGGTTACATCTCGCCAAATATTTGATGCACCAGTCTAGTTTTTCTTACCTTCTCTGAACCACTCAATAACACATTTCTTCTTAATGTATTTTTTAAATATTACTTCATGCCACAATCTGGGTATCATAAGGCATCTCCACATATTTTTTCCCGCTAAGTCTTTCCCAAGTGAAAAAATATTTTTGATGCTCCATACACCAACTTTTTTAGGCTTTTCTATATCTATATTCCTTCTTTTAGTTTTTTTCCGGACCATAAAAAGCTAAGCATTCTCTTTCGAATATTTTTTAGAGTACCTTTAGGAATTTTTTCCATAGAAAGACAATAAACAGGAATGTTCTCAAGTACAAATTTTACAAGAGTCACCCTTCCCCCTAGAGTTAGCCATCTATGGCTCCAGTTAGATATTCTCTTTTCAAATTTCTTTTCCAGCTAGTTCCAAACAGTCATAGTATAACAATAGGGCTGTAAAAAGAAACCAATATACTTAAAGACAACTTCTACTAGTGTTACCTCAAAGGCCAAGATTCTCTTCAGCACTACTAGATCCTCATATTTCCATCCTACTTCAAGAAAATAAGATTTTTGTGGGCTAAAAGCCATCCCCATTGCATTGCAACACAAATCCATCACTTCCTTAAAGGATTCCCATTCTAAAAATTTCCCACTTCCAAATAGTATAACATCATCCACAAACATCAAGTGGGTAATATTTAGTCCTCTTTCCACAACTATTCCTTCAATGTTCTTTCCCTAACTTGTTCCTGAATAGCTCTACTGAGCCCTTTAATCACCAGCAAGAAAAGGAAAGGGGATAAGGGGCATCCTTTCCTTAATCACCAACAAGAGAAGCTCATGGGCCTGCCATTTATCAGCATATTCAAATTTGCAGAAGTCACCCACCCTAGTACCTAGTTTGTAGCTTCAAGCCTTAAAACCACCAAGAGAAACACAAGTCTCAGAAACCCCTAGTCCACACGATCATAGGCCTTGATCAGATCTATTTTAAGAAAAAAATATTTATAATTCTTTACTTTGGTACCGTGTAAAACTTCCTAAACTATACCAATAGCATCTGTGATTTGTCTTCCCTCATGGAAGCCAGATTGTTTCTTTGAGATTCCTACAAATAGACTATATTTTATTCTAGCTGCAATAATCTTAGTAATGATCTCAAATACCAAATTTCACAAGGCAATAGGTCTAAACCTCCCAAAGGAGTTTTGTTTCACACTCTTTGGTATGAGAGCAAGAAAGGTTTCATTCAGAGAACCACTAAACTCACCTTTCTTCCTGGTCTCTTCAACCATGTCCAAAATATTGTTGCCGAGAAGATCAAAAAATGCCTGAAAAAATTCTATATTCCATCCATCCAGTCCAAGGCTTTTTGAGGAACTAAATCCTTTAAGAGTTGACTAAATTTGTACCAAAGTTACAGGATAAGAAACTTTGCATCCTTCTTACTCAGAAAATAAGATCAATACATATAACTAATCAATAATAATAAGATTTTCTTGTGCCTTAAAATTACTCTGGAAAAAACCAACAACTTCCTTGTGTAATTCATGATTCCCAGTTATCAAAGAACCATCATCCTTTGTGATATTCCAAATAGAATTTATGAGTTTTATGGAATTTTCGAATGTATGAAAAAACTTAGTGTTTCTATCTCGAGAGGCCAGCCAATTTAACTGGATCTTCTATAATGTCCCCAAGGCTGAGCCCTGCTGTAAATCATGTTTATGAAATGAATTGTAATTATGTTTTTATAGGATGGTGAGCAAAGTTAATATAAGTTGGTGGGATTATGTGATTATTAGACTAGAGAGCCTAAGCGTTGAAGGCCAAGAGCATGATTTTGTACATGTATCTATGGACATTATTAATAAAAATATAAACATTTCCGCGTGCAGACCGACCACAATGAATGAATGATGGGGGACTAAGCTTCCACAGAGTGGGCAAGGGACTAGGGGTTGGAAGGTGGGAAAATGGACTAAGTGTTGAGCCTAGGGGCTTAAGTCCTTGGGGAAAAATATTTTAATATTATTCCAAAAGACATGTGAATAATATGTTTTATCCTAAGTTCTTTTTGGAAGGACAATAAACTTCCAAATGGGAGGAACACATGCTGAAGGAACGCATGTAGTTTCATGGGTGACAAGTGTCAACCTAGGTGCATGTAAATAAAATGGCTGAGATGAGATGTGTTGGGGGCTCCTCCTCCATTCTACCCTACAATATGAACCGTACATCCCCTGAACCAGAAGCTTCTGTTAATTTCAGGAAAAAGTCTATGTTTGTTCTAAAAAAGGAGTACACCCCTTCTCTATTCTAAAACGTGGAGTCAGAATCGAGCCCTACATGGACAAATCATGATGCATCCTTGAGAATCTAAAGTGTGAGTCTATCCCATGTTTCCAGATTGAGAAAACGGAAGTGTCCCATCCCTAAAACTATTTGTAGTTGCGTTGGGGTGTTCGTTTCTAGACTCTAATTGACTGTGGTGGATGTGCAGTGTTTGACCTTGTCTGGCTTGTTGGCCAGTCATACAAAACTCTCTCTAGGTGAGAGAGGTGGTGGAAGTTGGAAGAATAGGTTGCCTGGCCTGTGAGAAACTCTCTCTAAGTGAGAGAGTGCACAGAGGAAGGAGAGAACTCCTGGAAGGAACCCTGTAGTTTCCACAGAGCTTAGAGACTTACGGTCTGGTCTGTTGTTGAAACCCAAGGAAAGGGAGGTTAGCAGTCGAAGGATTGTCTAGGTGACACAGAAGGTGTATACTCCTGGGGTGGAATAGGCATGTGGGGAAGGAGAGTCTATGGGCAGTGAGTATGAGTGGTTCGTAGGAGAGAATTTCTTCATTGTGACTGGGTGTTTTTCCTATAACCTCAGCCTAGCCTAGGATTCCTTGCCTTAGGGTGGAGCTTAGTCCCAGCTCCAGGTTAACCATTGCTGATTTCAATGAGTAGAGTGGTCTAAGGCTGGGAGGTTCATGGAAGGCCTGCACCTGGTTGCTGGAATTACCATCGTTTCAAAGATAAGTATTAGATGATGTTTTAATTACGTTTCTCCATGTCTGTGTATTTATTTTTATCATGTATTCTACCATGCATACAAATTAATGTTAAATCCATCGATTATTTATAATAGCAGTAATTCTTATATTTACTCTGAGTTTAAATGTGTTTCATTTGCTTAAATGCATGTCTTATATATAGAATTAAGTATGAGATTGTTATTCCGTGAACTAGCACCTTCCCGGTGTGGAATGGGGGTGTTACAGTTTTGTGTTAGAGCGTTATAGTATGAAAGAGTGTTATAGTATGGTATCAGAGCAAAGGTTTCGACGTTGAGCCTATATGGGCTAGTTGAGTTGTCTTTGGACCAAGGGTTTGAGGAGAAATTGTGTTTGGAGGACCAATTTTGGACCTTTGAATGCTCCTCAGTGTCAAGGAGTTACTTGACCATGTTACCAAGCTCAGGAGGTGTAGCGGTGTTATAAAACTACAGCCGGTGTGGTATATGGCCACAGGGAGAGAGAGAACTCCACACCAGAAGTGTTGGAGCCTTAGGATCTATTTGGGAGGAAAGAAGAACCCTCACTATCGTAAGGTCTAGAGAACATGCACAAGGTTTAAAAACCTTTGGAGTTGCATAGGAGTGTGGAAATCGCAATAAGCGAAATCTTGAAGCTCATAACAAGTTTCAAATAATGAAAATAAATGTTTCATTAAGCGGTGAGAAAATCTAGATGGCCAGAATCTATACGCTTAGATCTATGGCCAAGGTTCCATTCCAGACCCCCTTTGTCATTCTACCTTTAACGAGGGGGGGGGGTTCCAAAATTGAGCGCATAGGTTTTGACGGGTTAGATTTGAGCCCTCGGATCTATGGAAAAGATTGGATTCTTGACCCACTTTGCCTTTATACCTTTAATAAGGGGGGGGGTCCAGAATGGGTGACTCTATGTGGGTCCCCAAAAACGTTGAAAGGCTCTGTGCTGTAGATATGAGAAAGGTATGACTATTGGATCTCACCTGGAATGGACGTGGATGCATGGGTGTGTACCACGTGCTAGTGGACCGAAAATAAAAACAAGAGTAGTGGAATTGATGATGTCACCAAAGGTGATGTAGACCCTCCTAAATGTGCCACATGACACCATGGTTGTGGCCGACAACTGTGCTATGTGTGCCCGGAGGGTAAACTAAATCGGGATTTTGAAAGTCGTGGAGTTGGAAAGAAAAGAAAGTCTGGAAGCCTCAAGGACCAAAACCCCTAAACATGAAGTCCTGAAATCTTCAGAGATGGAAGGAACATAGTGGATTTTAATGGAGGCAACTGTGTTGTGGGCCCGAAAAGTAAGGAAACCAAATTTTTGGAATTCGGGGATTGAAGTGACAAGAGGTTGGGAGTCACCGCATCATGAACTCCCAGGTACTGAAGACCCAAAAACCCGCAGTGCCAAAGTCTCGAAAACAAGTATGAGAGTCTCGGGGACCAAGACCCCAAAACTTGAATTCTCAAGATTTACAAAACTGAGGAAATCTCAGAAAATTCATGAAATTGAAACATTTTCTTAAATTGGATTGTTTACGAATGATGAAGGAATTGTTAAGAAATGAAGGTCTGACAAATTCTCGTTATCTGCACATGTGTTGTAGAAGCTTAGTAAGTGCCAGATACGAATAGGGTTATCATTGAGAGTAGAGAATGGAAGAGGTGTGGACTGCCTCCAATTCAGAGAATGAAAGAGAAGGAAGGAATGTCAACTTGGGAGTTGAAGGATCAAACTCTAATGGGCACAGAAAAGAGATGGATAAAAAAGGACATATGATCAAACTCATTGAAATATTTCAAAAATATGCCCAGGATCGTTGAGCCGATAGCCGAAAGCTCATGAGGATCAGGGATCAGCAGGGTGAATTCAACTTAAAGATATTGAAGAGCCTGGAAAGAATAGAAAGGAGATTGGAAAATTTGACTGACACAAGCAAAATAGGGAGTCGCAGGACCCCTGAGAGAAAAAGAAGATCGAGGAGTGGTAGCAAACATCATCGTCACTCCCTAAAGCATTCCAGTAGGGAAGCACCTAGTAGTTCAAGGCCATATCCTTTCAAAAAACACCAAATATCTGGAGTGGATGAGTTGAAAGGGGAAATGAACAACATCAAGACTCCAACATTCGATGGAGAACATAAGGAGGAAGATGCCAAAACATGGTTTCTTGGCATGAGGAAATATTTCCAACTACAAAATTATTCCTCTCATGCAGAAGGAAGGATTACGATGTATCAACTAAAAGGAAAATCATCCATGTGGTGGGATCAACTTGTGCAGGTGTAACACATCAGAGAGAAACATGTCACTTGGAAGGAGTTCAAGGGGTATTTTGAGAAGAAATACCTGACTAAAAGATACTATGACAGAAAAATGAAGGAGTTATTCGAACTCAAGATAGGTAGCATGACCATTGATGAATACAAATGAAGGTTTTTGGAACTACTAAAGTATGTTCCATTCATCAAAGGTGAGGCTGTTAAGATTCAGAGATATCTGAGTGGACTGCCACCTTCCATTAGTGACAAGATCTTGTATGATGATCCTAAGACTATGGAAGAAATAATAAGAAGAGAAAAGTGCTTGTATGAACAACAAAGAGAAAGGCCTACTTTTTGGAAGGCGTGGGATGATCAGAAGAAGTTCAAGAAAGAGCAGAGGCTAAAGGGAAACAAGCCTCCCTTTTTTAGAAACAGTCCTCAGGGACAACCATCCTTTAGAGAGACCAGGAAGGATGAAGTGGGTGAACAAATTCCTAGACCACCACCTATGGAGTGTTGGGGTTGTAAAGGAAACCATAGGTACCGAGACTACCCCCATAGAAAATATGAAGTGAGAACTATCCACAATGTTCAGCAAGATGAAACAGTGGAGGATATGGGCAACAAAATGAAAAGGATTTACGCAGCCCTAGACAACAAGCAAACAGAATTTAAATCACACATAATTGAAGTGGAAGGTATGATTAACAACTGACCATTTATTATTTTAATCGATTCAGGGGCTATCCATAGTTATGTAGATCCTAGGGTGGTGGAAAGTTTTCATTTATCAAGAAGCAAACATGAAAAGTCTTGTTTAGTGCAATTGGCTACATGAAGCAAGAGGAAAGTCGTTGAGTTGGTGAAGTCTTGTCCTGTGGACACAAAAGGGTTGAGCACGAAGGTTGAATTGAATATTCTACCTTTAGGATTGTATGAATTTTTAATTGGAATGGACTGGTTGGACTAGCACCATGCCCTCCTGGACTATCGTAACAAGACTTTTACATGGTTGGATGAGGAGGGGAATAAGAAAATAGTCCAAGGGATTCCTAGAGCTATGGTTGTTAGAGAAATATCAGCCATGCGGTTGAAGAAGTGCTACAGAAAAGGCCATCAATTATTTGCAGCCTTTGTGGAGGAAGCATCCAGAGATGAAGTCTCAAAGATTAGAGACCATGAGGTACTCACGGAGTTCAAAGATGCATTTCAGGAGGTACCTGGACTACCTCAAAAGAGAGACATCGATTTTTCTATAAATTTGATGCCTGGAGCAGCTCCAGTGTCGAAAGCTCCTTATAGAATGAGTACGTCAAAGATGAAAGAGTTGCAATTGTAGCTTGAAGAGATTTTGAAGAAGGGGTACATTCACCCCAGCGTGTCACCTTGGGGTGCCCCAGTCCTATTCATGAAGAAGAACAATGGGATGTTGAGGTTGTGCATTGATTTCCACCAGTTGAACAAGGTAATTGTCAAGAACAAGTATCCTCTACATAGGATCGATGATCTTTTCGATCAGTTGAAGGGTGTGAAAATATTTTCGAGGATAGATTTCAGATCAGGATATCACCAGGTAAGAATAAAGGATGAGGGAATCAACAAGACTGCCTTTAGAATAGGGTATGGTCATTACAAGTTCATAGTGTGCCATTTGGACTGTCAAACACACCTGTTGTTTTTATGTGCTTGATGAATGGTGTATTCAGGGACTATTTAGAAAAAAATTTCATAGTCTTCCTGGATGAAATCTTGGTGTATTCCAAGTCAGAGGAAGAGCATGAACAACACCTGAGACTGGTTCTGCAAGTGTTGAGAGGAAACCAACTGTATGCCAAATTGAGCAAATGCTCATTTTACCAAAGGCAGATCCATTACTTGGGGCACATTATTTCAAAAGAAGGGATTGTTGTGGATCCTAAGAAAGTTGAGGACATCCGAGAATGGTCAGCGCCAAGGAATGTGGCAAAAGAAAGATCCTTTATGGGTCTAGTCGGCTACTACAGAAGGTTTATAATAAGGTTCTCAAAGATAGCTCACCCTATCACTTCCTTGCAAAGGAAGGAGAAAAAGTTTCAGTGGACTAAAGAGTGTGAGAAAAGTTTCCAGCAATTGAGGCAGTTGTTAACCAGTGCTCCAATATTGAGGATTGCAAATCCAAATGTGGATTTCATAGTATGCACTGATGCATGCCAAGAAGGACTGGGAGGGGTCCTCAATCAGAACAGATTCGTAATCTGTTAGGAGTCTAGGAAATTAAAAGAGCACGAAAATAACTATGAAACCCATGATTTGGAGTTGGCAGCAATCGTTCACACTCTGAGTAAATTAAGACATTACCTCATGGGAAGGAGGTTTGAATTCAGATACACCATAACGGTCTGAAATATTTGTTTGATCAACCAATTTTAAACGCTAGAAAAAGTAGGTGGTTGGGGTTTCTGTGTGAATACAACTTTGATATCAAGCATATCAAAGGGATGGCAAATAAGGTGGTTGATGCACTCAGTGGAAAGGTGCACCACTTACATACTTTAGCCATTAGCATGTACATGATTGATATTAAGGATAGAATTTTGGAAGATGCAAATGCAGAATTGTAGTATAGAGACTTGGTAGCAAAGCTACAGTAGAGTGAGAGACCAGAAAAATAGAAAAATTACACCTTGGACACTGAGGGAATACTTATCTACAAAAGCAGAGTGTATATACCCAATGTCCAAGGTTTGAAACTTGCAATTCTAAGAGAAATGCATAACGTGACTTATGTTAGACACCCTGGATATCAGAAGACTGTGGCAACAGTCAAGAGCCATTACTTTTGTCCAGGTATGAAGAGAGAGATCGCAGAATACATCACCAGATGTATGGAATGCCAGAAAGTTCAAGCTGAGCATAGGCACCCAGCAGGGTTGTTGCATCCTTTGCCCATTCTTAAATGGAAGTGGGAAGTGGTGACCATGGATTTTATTACAAGATTTCCCAGAACAAGAAAGAAACATGATTCGATCATGGTTGTGGTGGACAAGATTACAAAAGATTCCCATTTTATTTCACTGAAAACCACTCACAAGGAAGGAGATGTTGCTAATATCTTCTTAAAATAAGTGGCACGCTTGCACGAAATTTCTAAGATGATTGTGTCTGATAGGGACCCAAAATTCACCTCAAATTTTTGGAAATGACTATTCAAAGGATTCAGAATGAATCTGAATTTTAGTACAATGTATCATCCTGAGTCTGATGGACAGACAGAGAGGGTGAACAGAGTAATAGTGGACATGTTGAGAATGTACATGATGGACAAGCCATCAAGATGGGAATACTACCTGCATTTGGTAGAATTCGCTTACAATAATGGGTATCATGCATCGTTGAATATGAGCCCATTTGAAGCACTTTATGGAAGAAAGTGCAACACTCCAGTGAGATGGGATAATCTAGCCGACAGAGTAGTAGTTGGGCCAGATTTACTGAAGGAGATGGAGGACCAAATGATAAAAATTAAGCAGAATTTGAAAGTTGCCTAGGATAGGCAGAAAAGTTATGTTGATAAGAATAGAACCCACAGAGAATTCAAAGTGGGTGATCATGTTTTCCTGAAAGTGAAAACTAACAGGAGTTCCATGAAGCTGGGAAGTTGTTCTAAGTTGGAAGCTAGATTTTGTGGGCCATTTGAAATCCTAGAAAGGATTGGGCCAGTTGCATACATGCTTGCATTACCTGCATCTATGGTTGTACATAATGTGTTTCATATTTCATTGCTTAAGAAATATATACCTGATGTTAATCATGTTATCAATTAGAATGTGATTCAGGTGGAACAAGAAGGTGTCTTGCAAGTGCATCCTATGCGCATATTGGAAAGGAAAAACAAACAACTTTGGAATCGAGCTATAGAGCTTGTAAAGGTCCAATGGACCTAGTACAGTCCTAAGGATGAGACATGGGAGCATGAATATGTTATGCGGGCAAAGTACCTGCATCGTTTTGAAAATTTTGAAAAGCTTACAGATGCAGTGTAAAGTTGCACTGAGGACAGTGCATAAATAAGGGGAGGATAATTGTAATGTCCCCAAGGCCGAGCCTTGTTGTAAATCATGTTTATGAAATGAATTGTAATTATTTTTTTATAGGCTGGTGAGACAATTTAATATAAGTTGGTGGACTTATGTGATTATTAGGCCATAGAGCCTAAGTGTTGAAGTCCAAGAGCTTGATTTTGTACATGTATATATGCACATTATTAATAAAAATATAAACACCGCCATGTGTAGACCGACCACGATGAATGGGTGATGGAGAACTAAGCTTCCACAAAGTGGGCAAGGGATTAGGGGTTGGAAGGTGGGAAAATGGACTAAGTGTTGATCCCAAGGGCTTAAGTCCTTGGGGAATAATATTTTAATATTATTCTAAAAGACATGTGAATAATATGTTTTATCCTAAGTTATTTTTGGAAGGAAAAACAACTTCGAAATGGAAGGAACGCATGCAGTTGCATGGGTGACAAGTCTCAACCCAGGCGCATGAAAATAAAATGGTTGAGATGAGCCGTGTTGGGGGTTCCTCCTCCATTCTACCCGACTGTCTGAACCGTACATCCCCTAAACCAGAAGCCCGTGTTAATTTCGGGGAAAAGTTTGTGTTTGTTCTGAAAAGGGAGTACACCCCTTCTTTGTTCTAAATTGTGGAGTGAGAATTGACCCATGCATGGACAACTCGTCACGCATCCCTGAGAATCCAAAGTGTGAGTCTATCCCGTGTTGCCAGATTGAGAAAACAGAAGTGTCCCATCCCTACTAAGCATGGTTATTCTATTGCACCTGTCTGTAGCTTCTTTGGGGTGTTTGTGTCTAGATTCTCGTTGACTGTAGTGGACGTGTAGTGTTTGACCTTGTGTGGCTTGCTGGCCAATTGTACAACACTCTCTTTAGGTGAGAGAGGTGGTGGAAGTTGGAAGAACAGGTTATTTGGCCTGTGAGCCACTCTCTCCAGGTAAGAGAGTGCGTAGAGGAAGGATATAACTCCTAGAAGGAACCCTGTATCTACTACAGATCTCGAAAACTTTTGGTCCGGTCTGTTGTTGAAAACCAAGGCAAGGGAGGTTAGCAGCTGAAGGATTGTCTAGCTGACAGAGAAGGTGTATACTCCTGGGGTGGAACACACATGTGGGGAAGGAGAGTCTGTGGGCAGTGAGTATGAGTGGTTCCTGGGAGAGCATTCTTTCTTTGTGACCGAGTGTTTTCCCTATAACCTCAACGTAGCCTAGGATTCCTTGCCTTGCGGGGGACCTTCGTCCCAGCTCGGGGGTGACCATTGCTGAGTTGAATGAGCAAAGTGGTCTAAGGATGGGAGGTTCATGGAAGGCCTCCTACTGGTTGGTGGAATTACCATCGTTTCAAAGAGAAGTACCAAATGATGTTTTAATTACATTTATGCATATCTATATATTTATTTTTATCATGTATTCTGCTGTGCATACGAATTAATGTTAAATCCAATGATTATTTATAATAGTAGTAATTCTTATATTTACTCCGAGTTTAAATGTGTTTCATTTGCTTAAATGCATGTCTGATATATAGAATTACATATGAGATTGTTATTCCGCGAAGTAGTACCTTATCGACCCGGAATGGGGTTGTTACAGTTTGGTATCAGAGCGTTACAGTATAAAAGAGTGTTATATCTTCTGCCTCCATGTCTCTTCTTCTTCTCTCATAAGTAACAATCTCCTTTCTTCTTTTTCTAGTAGCAATGCCCTGTATGCCTCCTCCTCAAAACCCTCTGGGTGATTTGTATAGAGAGTATCCAAATCCCTTTTTATCTTAACCAATTCTTCCTTTGTTGCCACTTTTTTCTTTCTTTCCCAATTTATTACCAAAGACTTGAGTGCCTTTAACGTTTTTACCAGAGCATCCATAGGAGTTAAAATATCATTTCCCCCAACTTCTTCTCACTAAATTTACAAAATCTTGATCATCAAGACAAACAAAATTGAATTTAAATGGATAGTCATTCTATCCTATATCTTTTTCTAGATGAAGAATAATCGACATATGATCCAAGATTTTAGTGTTACATACCCATGATCTCTATCTTAGCCCTCGCATCACTAGATCCTCAGAGATAAAAGATCGATCCAATCTCTTTGCAATATAGTTTATTCCACTTCTGCCATTGCACCGGGTAAGGAGTACTTTGAGAGACTCAACATCCACCAACCCCTCGACTTGAAACAATTTATTAAAAAAGTGTTGCAATCGGTTCTAGCATGGGCTCCCCATACTTCTCTGCTCTCTCAGCATAAGGACCATAGCAATTTATCACTTTCAAGTTTTTATTTATATCTTTCACAAATCCCTCCAGCAATATTCGTGCAGAAAGCATTGAAATCAGCCTTTACTAGGTTCCAAGCAATCAACATACCACCAAAGAGCCCTAAAGAATCCACACCACAAAAATTCCAAGTTGGAAGGAGCTTCACAAATAGCTCTTTACCTTTTTCTACAAAGACCATAGTCTCTTGTATTTTTCGAGACTCAATAAACCTTTTTGAGGACTAATAATTTTGAGTTGCCCCAGTCATTCAAGGTAACAATTATCATTTTTTACCCCTAGATAGGACCTTCTATGCTCTAAGCGCCCTAGGACGTTCACTCATCACACCACTAGAAGAAGCACAATTTTCTTAAAAAATTATCCTTAATACCTTAAATGTCGGCTTAAGTTTTAAAATCATAATTGTAATAGGTTCTTTATTATATATATAGATGAGTGCGTCACGTGAATAAAGCAACTTTATTTTTTCTTATATCACCAACTCTATAACAACGGCCTTTTTCACTGTTCTCTTTTGTCTCGGGAGTTTTTTCTTCCATACGCTCTATTTGGTCACTTCCCTTAGAGTGGCTATTTCGTTTTGTCAACTGTTAGGTGGCAGAGTTTTCTGTGTGAAAAAGGCCGTTGCAGCTGTAGCTAAATTAATTCTGTGAATTGGACCTAGTTACGATATAACAACCGAGGGAGATATTGAGTAAATTTTATATTGTAGGTTAATTTGATCAGAGTTTTTATATAAATTTTGGTAAGAGCAGGAATGGACCAACATAGTTTGAATGGACAAAGTCCCGCTACAGACTTCTCCTTTGCCTTCAATAACAGATATTTTTCAGACCGCATGNCGCAGGGTTAATCGAAATGATTTTGTCACTGTTCTCTTTTGTCTCGGGAGTTCTGATTGTAACGGCCGCTTTATATTAGCGATCTTCCACACGCTCTATTTGGTCACTTCCCTTAGAGCGGCTATTTCGTTTTGTCAACTGTTAGGTGGCAGAGTTTTTTGTGTGAAAAAGACCGTTGCAGCTGTAGCTAAATTAATTTTCTGAATTGGACCTAGTTACGATATAACAACCGAGGGAGATATTGAGTAAATTTTATATTGTAGGTTAATTTGATCAGAGTTTTTATATAAATTTTGGTAAGAGCAGGAATGGACCGACATAGTTTGAATGGACAAAGTCCCTTTCCAGACTTCTCCTTTGCCTTCGATACTTGGGAAGAGCACCTCCACCATATCCAATAGGTCCTCCAAACACTGCGGCAACACAAGTCGTGTGCCAATTTGGAGAAATGCAATTTTGGCATAACCCAGGTTCAATATCTGGGATACATTATGGATGAGTGGGGGGTGCATGTGGATCTAGCAAAGATCCAAATCATTCAGGATTGGGCAGCCCCAACCACCCTAACAGAGCTCCACATCTTTTTAGGTCTTGCCAATTTATACCATAGGTTTGTGTTGGGATTCTCTCATATCACTTGGCCCTTGAGTCAAGTCACCAAGGGAAGAGCTAAAGAAAAATTATTTTGGTCTGAATCTCAACAGAAGGCATTCGGGGAGTTGAAACATTGCCTCTGCTTTGCACCATTTCTCACATTACCAGACTTTCAACAACCATTTTAGATCGATACAGATGCCTCTGACTATGCTATTGGGGCATTCCTTACTCAACATGGGCATCCAGTGGCATATCACAGTGAGACACTTTCCGACACAGTCCGGAAGTATCCCACTTATGAAAAAGAAATGTATTTCATTGTGCAGGCTTGCCGGCAATGGAAGCATTACATTTTGGGAAAGGAAATCGTCATCCAAACAGACCACCGACCCCTTCAGTTCATATAGACACAAGGGAAGTTCTAGAACAAACGCCATCAGAAGTGGTCCACATACCTGCAACAGTTTTCATTTGAACATTAAGTACAAAAAAGGCAGCACCAATAATGTTGTAGACTGCCTTAGTCGACCACCCATCGTGGCGCTAACCACTGCGCTCAACTCTTGTGGGAACGAGACTTTCGATTGGCCGATTCTCTACACAAGTGATCCAGAATTTGGCCACACATACAATACACTCTTGGAGGGTAAGCAAGTTCCCAATTTTCACCTCCAGGATGCCCTGCTTTGTCACTTG
>JZKD02S2124555.1:0-15148 GCA_000966675.3 Picea glauca
ATAGTTAATTAGTTAGAGTTAGTATAGTAGTAGTTAGTAGATTGTATATATAGAATAGTTAGATTAGTTTAGTTTGTTTTAATAAGTATTTTAGTTAGATTAGTTTAGTTTGTTTACTAGTTAGTTTTAGTTAGATTAGTTAGTTTAGAATAGTTTTTCTTTTTTTGTTTTCTTAGGACCTTAGATCGGCTAACGGAGCCGCTAAACCCGTCAGGGTGGTTCATCCCAAACGGCTTGGGTTATTAGACAACCCTGGACCGGTTCCACTCTTCTAGTTGACGGACGATCAATTTCGCCCGTCAAAAAATGGCGCTAGAAGGAGGGCCTGAACTTAATTAATGGCATGAGGCGGCCGCAAGACTCCTCCACCACCTAATCTCTCACCTATAGTGAGTAGAATCCATTCAAACGATAATATTCCCCTTCAAACAACAACTACTTCAACCGACGATCCACATATCATAGTTGAGCCAACAACCCCTAATCCTACAGGTGGTGACATATAAGAGATTGTCGGTCAATCTCTTATAAAAACACATAGTGCCTTATCCCGTTTGAGACAACCTAACCGTCTGTGGGGACAACCTTTGGACTTCTCCGATATCAGTGAACAATTAGGAGGCACTAGTCTCACTGTGAATCCTACAGATCCAAACCTAAATCCTGCTACAGGAGGATCTGGGATACCCCCTTCACCACCTCCATCATCTCCTTCCTCTTCTGGAGGAGATTCCTCTTACGAAGGCAATTCCCTTCTCAGCCTTCCACACCCACTACACCAATGGAAAATCAGAACAACCTTGCTAGACCCTGGCTTGATCAGGATGTCGTAGCTGTACCTAGAGCTCAACATCCTTTGCCTAAACAACCAGAGAAATGGCTTCCCAAGTTTGACCCTGACTCAAAATAGATCGCTGAAGATCACATTAAAAAGTTTATGTTAGCCATAAGACTCCGCAATGTCGAGCATGAAGATGTTGTCTGTAGGTTGTTCCCATATACTTTCGAGGGTAATGCATCCACATGGTACTTTTCCCAACAACCCCATACCATCGTGTCTTGGGAAAAGTTTGAGTCATGCTTTTTGAAAAAGTTCGGAGACGGTAAACCTCCGGAAGTCCTAGTCATGGACCTTTCTAGCTTAAGAATGAACCCAAAAGAAAAAGTTAAAGACTTTAATCAAATATTCTTAACACTCAAAAACCGAATCCCTACAGATTCCATGCCTGCTGAGAGTCTTATAATAGCATACTACACTAAAGCTTTGCATCAAAGTATAGCTATTTGGGTTAAACGATCTAAGAAAGCCACGGTGTTAGAAGCCTTCGAGGAGGTGAGCGAGATTGAAAAAGACATACTTAGTCTTAAATACTCTACTAGCAACGAAACTGAGAGTAGTTCTTCTTCCAAAAAGAAGATCGAAATCCTCCCCAGACCCACCCAAAGTAAAACACAGCCTGAAAGCTCTAATTTAGAAAACTTAACTAAAGTTGTTCAAAAACTGTCAAATCAAGTTATAGACTTGAAAAGGTTGACCGAAGAAGCTTCCTCGAGCAAAGGACCTTACAAAACCCCGTTCCGGAAGCCTTTTCCTACCAACCGACCTAATCCAACCACNAGTTTAGTTTGTTTTAATAAGTATTTTAGTTAGATTAGTTTAGTTTGTTTAATAGTTAGTTTTAGTTAGATTAGTTAGTTTAGAATAGTTTTTCTTTTTTTGTTTTCTTAGGACCCTAGATCGGCTAACGGAGCCGCTAAACCCATCAGGGTGGTTCATCCCAAATGGCTTGGGTTATTAGACAACCCTGGACCGGTTCCACTCTTCCAGTTGACGGACGATCAATTTCGCCCATCAACAAATGGCGCTAGAAGGAGGGCCTGAACTTAATTAATGGCACGAGGCGGCCGCAAGACTCCTCCACCACCTAATCTCTCACCTATAGTGACTAGAATCCATTCAAACAATAATATTCCCCTTCAAACAAAAACTACTTCAACCGACGATCCACATATCACAGTTGAGACAACAACCCTTAATCCTACAGGTGGTGACATACAAGAGATTGTCCGTCAATCTCTTATAAAAACACATAGTGCCTTAGCCCGTTTGAGACAACCTAACCGTCTATGGGGACAACCTTTGGACTTCTCCGATATCAGTGAACAATTAGGAGGCACTAGTCTCATTGTGAATCCTACAGATCCAAACCTAAATCCTGCTACAGGAGGATCTAGGATACCCCCTTCACCACCTCCATCATCTCCTTCCTCTTTTGGAGGAGATTCCTCTGATGAAGGCAATTCCCCTTCTCAGCCTTCCACACCCACTACACCAATGGAAAATCAGAACAACCCTGCTAGACCCTGGCTTGATTAGGATGTCGAAGCTATACCTAGAGCTCAACATCCTTTACCTAAACAACCGGAGAAATGGCTTCCCAAGTTTGACCCTGACTCAAAACAGATCGCTGAAGATCACATTAAAAAGTTTATGTTAGCCNAGTTTAGTTTGTTTTAATAAGTATTTTAGTTAGATTAGTTTAGTTTGTTTAATAGTTAGTTTTAGTTAGATTAGTTAGTTTAGAATAGTTTTTCTTTTTTTGTTTTCTTAGGACCTTAGATCAGCTAACGGAACCGCTAAACCCATCAGGGTGGTTCATACCAAATGGCTTGGGTTATTAGACAACCCTAGACCGGTTCCATTCTTCCAGTTGACGGACGATCAATTTCGCCCGTCAACAAATGGCGCTAGAAGGAGGGCCTGAACTTAATTAATGGCACAAGGCGGCCGCAAGAATCCTCCACCACCTAATCTCTCACCTAAAGTGACTAGAATCCATTCAAACGATAATATTCCCCTTCAAACAACAACTACTTCAACTGACGATCCACATATCACAGTTGAGACAACAACCCTTAATCCTACAGGTGGTGACATACAAGAGATTGTCCGTCAATATCTTATAAAAACACATAGTGCCTTAGCCCGTTTGAGACAACCTAACCGTCTATGGGGACAACCTTTGGACTTCTCTGATATCAGTGAACAATTAGGAGGCACTAGTCTCACTGTGAATCCTACAGATCCAAACCTAAATCCTGCTACAGGAAGATCTGGGATACCCCCTTCACCACCTCCATCATATCCTTCCTCTTCTGGAGGAGATTCCTCTGATGAAGGCAATTCCCCTTCTCAGCCTTCCACACCCACTACACCAATGGAAAATCAGAACAACCCTGCTAGACCCTGGCTTGATCAGGATGTCGTAGCTGTACCTAGAGCTCAACATCCTTTACCTAAACAACCGGAGAAATGGCTTCCCAAGTTTGACCCTGACTCAAAACAGATCGTTGAAGATCACATTAAAAAGTTTATGTTAGCCATAAGACTCCGCAATGTCGAGCATGAAGACGTTGTCTATAGGTTTTTCCCATATACTTTCGAGGGTAATGCATCCACATGGTACTTTTCCCAACAACCCCATACCATCGTGTCTTGGGAAAAGTTTGAGTCATGCTTTTTGGAAAAGTTTGGAGACGGTAAACCTCCGGAAGTCCTAGTCATGGACCTTTCTAGCTTAAGAATGAACCCAAAAGAAAAAGTTAAAGGCTTTAATCAAAGATTCTTAACACTCAAAAACCGAATCCCTATAGATTCCATGCCTGCTGAGAGTCTTATAATAGCATACTACACTAAAGATTTGCATCAAAGTATAACTATTTGGGTTAAACGATCTAAGAAAGCCACGTTGTTAGAAGCCTTCGAGGAGGCCAGCCAGATTGAAAAAGACATACTTAGTCTTAAAGACTCTACTAGCAACGAAACTGAGACTAGTTCTTCTTCCAAAAAGAAGATCGAAATCCTCCCCAGACCCACCCAAAGTAAAACTCAGCGTGAAAGCTCTGATTTAGAAAACTTAACTAAAGTTGTTCAAAAAATGTCAAATCAAGTTATAGAATTGAAAAGGTTGACCGAAGAAGCTTCCTCGAGCAAAGGACCTTACAAAACCCCGTTCCAGAAGCCTTTTCCTACCAACCGACCTAATCCAACCACATAAGACCTAAATCTAGAAAGTCTGCAATGCACCCTTCAAGAAATTCTAGAAGCCCAAGATAACTTGATGCCTCCTGAAATTCCTGAGGAGGTAGTTGAACAAGAGACAGTTCAAGAAGAAGAGTCTTCTCCAAACATTTTCGGAAAATTCTCGGATAGCATCTTTCAAGCTAACTTCGAGACAGTACATCCCTATAATACCAGGAGTAAGACAGCCAACAAACCTTCTTCCGAAAACACTACAACTTGGCTTCCAAAGCAATCTAAATCAGCTGAGACTAAACAGAGTAATGTGAACCCCAACTTAGATTATGATGTAGTTGAAGATCTAAAAAAGTTGAGAGCTAACATTTCTGTTTATGAGTTATTAAAGTTTCCATTTCTGCTACAAAAAATGTTACAAAATATCTCAAAGAATGGAAAAAATGGTAATTCTAATGGTAACAAGGTTGTGTAGAACAAAGTTCCCCAGAACACTTCCACTAAAAACAATCCTGATCCTCAAGATAAAAGAATCCTTCCTGTAAGTAATGTAAATATTGTAAATAATGTAGATAAAGTAGATTTAGAAACTGCGAGTAAAAAGCCACAAGCTACTACTCTTAGTACTCGCAAAAATGTACCTCCATTCCTATTAACCTTCGAAATCTTTAATAGAAAYGTGCATAATTGTATGGTAGACTCAGGAGCGTCATCCAATGTGATGCCTTGGTCTGTTTGCCAAAAGATTAACGCTGAAGTTGAACCCTTGACTTTAAAAATCATACAACTTGATCGGACAAATGTTAAAGTTATAGGCAAACTAAAGAATGTGCTTATTAGATTATCGTCTAACCCCAAGGTTCATCAAGTTATTGATATAATTGTTCTGGATATTCCAGAAGTGTATGGTCTGTTTTTAAGCAGGGATTGGTCGAAACAACTACATGGTTATTTCGCGACAGATTGGTCCCATCTATGGCTTCCAGAGAACGACAAGCCTAGTAAAATCAAAGTAAATCATGAGCGCTACCTTAAGTTCACGGTCACAGATTTGAATGATCCCAACGAACCATTTACACCTTCTGCTGATTCACTCGAAATACAAGGGATGGACACCTTCTTCGGTAATTTCATGGCTGAGGCTTCACCTATCACCAATCCAAAACAACAGTTCGAGATTGTAGCATATATGCAGCCAACAAATTCCACGCAAGGGTCCCGTGTACCCGATGCAAATCAAATTTGGTCTCTTTATTTCAATGGGTCAAAGTCCAAAGAAGGAGCTGGCGCAGGCTGCGTCATTATTGATCTGGCAGGTAACAAAACATTGATGGCATGTAGGTTGGAATTTGAATGTACTAACAATACTATAGAATATGAGGCTTTATTGCAAGGTCTCAGAAAAGATTTGGATATGAACATTCAAAATTTAATCGTCTTTGGCGACTCTGAAATAGTGGTTAGACAGGTAAGAGACTCTATCCACTGTCTGTCTTCGCATATCAAAAGCTACCAATCTGAGGTATGGAATTTAACGAATAAATTTTCCTCTTTCAATATAAATTCTATTCCTAGATTGAATAACTCTGAAGCAAATTTATTAGCTAATGTAGCTTCTAAACTTCTTCTTGCAGAAGGATTGTCCCCAGATGCATTCTCCATTGAGCTGTTGTTTCGGACTTCCGTTCCCGGCAACATCACGAACTGGAGAGTATTTGACGACAATCAGCAGATTAATAACTTTCTGCACATGGAAGAAACTTTTCAAGGTGCAGTGATAGATGAACACACACACGATGACAATTTGCGCGATTTCACGGTAATACCACATCCGAGAACTCTTGAATATTCATCGGACATGGTAAACTCGATCCCTAAATCTGTAATTAGATTAGAGAAGTTTTATGATCTTCAAGATAAATTTAAAAAGATGGTCAACTGTAAAACCAATAGCTCCTCGTTATCTTATGAAAAGGTGAACTTATGAACTAATGAAAATCCTCAGTGCATTAATCTAGGGTTGGGATGTTCTCAACAAGAAAAAGATGCATTTATTAAATTGTTCAAAGAATTTAAAGATGTCTTTGCATGGACGTATGATGACCTTAAAACTTTCGACCCTAACAACATACAGCATGTCATCCCGATGAAGCCCCAAACCTTACCCTTTCAACAAAAACTAAGGAAAATGCACCCCAAGCTTGAACCGACCGTTAAAAAAGAATTGAATAAGCTCCTAAATGATAAGATAATTTTTCCTGTTAGACACACTCAGTGGGTTTCTAACCTTGTCCCAGTCCGGAAGAAGAATGGGGAAATTCGACTCTACGTCGATTTCTGAAACCTTAATAGAGTGTCTGATAAAGACAACTATCCTATCCCGCCCATGGAACAGATCCTTCAACAGGTATCTGGTTCTGAGAGGCTATCCTTACTGGATGGTTTCTCGGGATACAAACAAGTCCTGATGTCTCCACCAGACCAACTTAAAACTACCTTCCGTACCCCGTGGGGCACTTATGCTTATCGTAAAATGCCCTTTGGATTGATTAATTCTAGAGCCACTTTCCAGAGAGCAATGGACATTGCTTTCCAAGGATTAATCAATCAGTTCATCGTAGTTTACTTAGATGATGTGACTGTATTTTCTAAAAACAAAAACGATCATCTATCTCACTTACGAGCCATTCTACAACGATGTCGCAAATATGACATCTCCTTGAATCCCAAAAAATCCATCTTTGCAGTAGAACAGGGTAAACTCTTAGGATTAATTGTGTCTAGTGAAGGGATTCCCGAAAGGACTCAAGTCATCGCGAAAATTCCCCCTCCTACATCCAAAAAGTCTATGCAGTATTTTTTAGGCTAGATTAACTTTGTGAGAAGATTTGTCCCCAGTTTCTCCGAAATGGTCAGGCCTTTACAGAATTTGATTAAGAAAGACACCCAATATCACTAGGGACCCCTTCAAAGTCAATATTTTAATGCAATAAAGAAGGCCATAATAGACGCTCCGTCTCTCATAAGCCCAGATTTTTCTCAAGACTTCACACTCTACAGTTTTGCTTCTAACCGTTCCTATACCGTCGTCCTAACCCAAAAGAATGTCGAAAACAATGAAGTACCCATTGCCTTTATGAGCTCCGATTTCAAAGGCGTTGAACTTAATTACCCAGCGGTAGATTGGCAAGACTACGCTATTTTCAAAGCAGTTAAGCACTTCCAGTCCTATCTTCTGAAGTCTAGGACGAAAGTCATTGTCCCCTACCCAGCTGTGAGGAACCTGTTAGTGCAGAAGGAACTAGGTGAAAAGAGGGCCAACTGGGTCACCCCTTTGCAGTAATATGACTTAGAAATCACCCCAGCTCAGATAGTGAGAGGCCAAGGGTTATGGAAGTTAGTCGCTGATTCAGTAGCAGGACAGCAAGAAGAAAGCGATACGTCAAACCTAGGACAACAAGATCAAAATTTAATCTGTTGCGCACAAAAATCTGTTAGTCCTTGGTATGACAATATAAGATTTTGTCTTGAACATGGGTCAGCTCCCCGTCACCTCAATCCTACTAAAAGAAGAGCATTGAGATTAAAGTCTGCCTCCTTTCATCTGGTTAATGGTATCCTGTTTCGTCAAAGTTTTGACGACGTACTGATGCGTTGTCTTGAAAAAGACGAAGCAGAAAAAGTCTTGCTAGAGTTGCATGCAGGAGAAGCTGGTGGTCATTTTGGTGGTGACACCACTACCCATAAGGTTTTAAGAGCTGGTTATTATTGGCCCACTCTTTTTAGAGATGCCCATGCCTTGTGTTGTAAATGTATTATTTGTCAGAAAGCATCAGGGCGGTTACAAAAACCAGCCTTTCCTCTGCAACCCGTTTCAGTAGATTCTCCTTTTTAGCAGTGGGGCCTTGATATCATAGGTCCAATCAACCCCCCGTCCTTGCAACAACACAAGTTTATTGTGACATCCACAGATTGCTTTACCCGATGGTATGAAGCTGCTGCGTTAAGAACTGTCAACACCAGTCAAGTAATTGCCTTTCTAAATTTGAATATATCACTCGTTTCGGTATTCCTGACTGTTTAGTATTCGATAATGCTTCTTACTTTTCCTCTCTCGAAATGAGCGAGTTCACTCTGGAAAAAGGAATTAAATTGAAGTATTCTGCTAGCTATTACCCTCAGGGCAACGGATTGGCAGAATCAACAAACAAGAACTTGATCAAAATCATCAAGAGAACGGTGGTTGAAAATCACAAGAATTGGCACAATGCGCTGCTAAACGCGCTGTGGGATAATAGGGTAACACCAAAATATGTTGTAGGTAACTCCCCCTTTTTTTCTCGTTTATGGTAGAGAAGCAATTATGCCACCTCACATTCTTCTTCCTTCACTTCAGTTGTCGCAGAAAGTCCAAGAAGAAGATTGTTCTCCTTTGGAAAACCAAATTAACGCTTTGATGAAGCTAGAAGAGATAAGAGCCCAAGCTAAACGTAAGTTAGATCAGCATCAACTATTGGTTAAAAGCTGGTTCGATTCTAACTTTGCTTCTTATAGGAATTTTGAAGTAGGCGAACTCATCCTGAAATGGGACAAACCGCATGAGGGAAAGGGAGAGCACACTAAATTTCAAAACTTATGGCTTGGACCGTTTTTAATTGCTTAAAATTTGGGTCCTAGTTCTTTTCGATTGCAGAATCTTGAGGGGTAGCTTGACACCTACCCGGTGAATGGCCAAGCCCTGAAAAGATACTTTGCTTGATGACAACCCTTGTATATTATGTACATATTTTGCTTTTGTTTGCTTTGTTGCTTTTTTTTGTTTTTGATTTTTCTTTGAATTTATCAGTTTGTGTTTTCTTTCAAATACACATACCTGTATACCGAGCTATTCAGATAAAGAAAACAGAAAATTCCTTCGCTGAAATNCTGAGACTAGTTCTTCTTCCAAAAAGAAGATCGAAATCCTCCCCAGACCCACCCAAAGTAAAACACAGCCTGAAAGCTCTGATTTAGAAAACTTAACTAAAGTTGTTCAAAAACTGTCAAATCAAGTTATAGACTTGAAAAGGTTGACCGAAGAAGCTTCCTCGAGCAAAGGACCTTACAAAACCCTGTTCCGGAAGCCTTTTCCTACCAACCGACCTAATCCAAGCACAGAAGGCCTAAATCTAGAAAGTCTGCAATGCACCCTTCAAACAATTCTAGAAGCCCAAGATAACTTGATGCCTCCTGAAATTCCTGAGGAGGTAGTTGAACAAGAGACAGTTCAAGAAGAAGAGTCTTCTCCAAACATTTTCGGACAATTCTCGGATAGCATCTTTCAAGCTAACTTCGAGACAGTACATCCCTATAATACCAGGAGTAAGACAGCCAACAAACCTTCTTCCGAAAACACTACAACTTCACTTCCAAAGCAATCTAAATCAGCTGAGACTAAATAGAGTAATGTGAACCCCAACTTAGATTATGATGTAGTTGAAGATCTTAAAAAGTTGAGAGCTAACATTTCTATTTATGAGTTATTAAAGTTTCCATTTCTGCTACAAAATATGTTACAAAATATCTCAGAGAATGGCAAAAATGGTAATTCTAATGGTAGCAAGGTTGTGCAGAACAAAGTTCCCTAGAAGACTTCCACTAAAAACAATCCTGATCCTCAAGATAAAAGAAGCCTTCTTGTAAGTAATGTAAATACTGTAAATAATGTAGATAAAGTAGATTTATAAACTGCGAGTAAAAAGCCACAAGCTACTACTCTTAGTACTCGCAAAAATGTACCTCCATTCCTATTAACCTTCGAAATCTTTAATAGAAACGTGCATAATTGTATGGTAGACTCAGGAGCGTCATCCAATGTGATGCCTTGGTCTGTTCGCCAAAATATTAACGCTGAAGTTGAACCCTCGACTTTAAAAATCATACAACTTGCTCGGACAAATGTTAAAGTTATAGGCGAACTAAAGAATGCGCTTATTAGATTATCGTCTAACCCCAAGGTTCATCAAGTTATTGATATAATTGTTCTGGATATTCCAGAAGTGTATGGTCTATTTTTAAGCAGGGACTGGTCGGAACAACTACATGGTTATTTCGCGACAGATTGGTCCCATCTATGGCTTTTAGAGAACGACAAGCCTAATAAAATCAAAGTAAATCGTGAGCACTACCTTAAGTTCACGGTCATATATTTGAATGACCCCAACGAACCATTTACACCTTCTGCTGATTCACCCGAAATACAAGGGATGGACACCTTATTCGGCAATTTCATGGCCGAGGCTTCACCTATCACCAATCCAGAACAACAGTCTGAGATTGTAGCATATATGCAGCCAACAACTTCCATGCAAGGGTCCCATGTACCCGATGCAAATCAAATTTGGTCTCTTTATTTCGATGGGTCAAAGTCCAAAGAAGGAGCTGGCACAGGCTGCGTCATTATCGATCCGGCAGGTAACAAANATGCCTCCTGAAATTCCTGAGGAGGTAGTTGAACAAGAGACAGTTCAAGAAGAAGAGTCTTCTCCAAACATTTTCGGACAATTCTCGGATAGCATCTTTCAAGCTAACTTCGAGATAGTACATCCCTATAATACCAGGAGTAAGACAACCAACAAACCTTCTTCCGAAAACACTACAACTTCGCTTCCAAAGCAATCTAAATCAGTTGAGACTAAACAGAGTAATGTGAACCCCAACTTAGATTATGATGTAGTTGAAGATCTTAAAAAGTTGAGAGCTAACATTTCTGTTTATGAGTTATTAAAGTTTCCATTTCTGCTACAAAAAATGTTACAAAATATCTCAGAGAATGGAAAAAATGGTAATTCTAATGGTAACAAGGTTGTGCAGAACAAAGTTCCCCAGAAGACTTCCACTAAAAACAATCCTGATCCTCAATATAAAGGAAGCCTTCCTGTAAGTAATGTAAATAATGTAAATAATGTAGATAAAGTAGCTTTAGAAACTGCGAGTAAAAAGCCACAAGCTACTACTCTTAGTACTCGCAAAAATGTACCTCCATTCCTATTAACCTTCGAAATCTTTAATAGAAACGTGCATAATTGTATGGTAGACTCAAGAGCGTCATCCAATGTGATGCCTTGGTCTGTTTGCCAAAAGATTAACGCTGAAGTTGAACCCTCGACTTTAAAAATCATATAACTTGATCGGACAAATGTTAAAGTTATAGGCGAACTAAAGAATGTGCTTATTAGATTATAGTCTAACCCCAAGGTTCATCAAGTTATTGATATAATTGTTGTGGATATTCTAGAAGTGTATGGTCTGTTTTTAAGCAGGGACTGGTCGGAACAACTACATGGTTATTTCGCGACAGATTGGTCCCATCTATGGCTTCTAGAGAACGACAAGCCTAATAAAATCAAAGTAAATCATGAGTGATACCTTAAGTTCACGGTCACAGATTTGAACGATCCCAACGAACCATTTACACCTTCTGCTGATTCACCCGAAATACAAGGGATGGACACCTTCTTCGGCAATTTCATGGCCGAGGCTTCACCTATCACCAATCCAGAACAACAGTCCGAGATTGTAGCATATATGCAGCCAACAGCTTCCACGCAAGGGTCCCATGTACCCGATGCAAATCAAATTTGGTCTCTTTATTTCGATGGGTCAAAGTCCAAAGAAGGAGCTGGCGCAGGTTGCGTCATTATCGATCCAGCAGGTAACAAAACATTGATGGCATGTAGGTTGGAATTTGAATGTACTAACAATACTACAGAATATGAGGCTTTATTGCAAGGTCTCATAAAAGCTTTGGATATGAACATTCAAAATTTAACCGTCTTTAGCGACTCTGAAATAGTGGTTAGACAGGTAAGAGACTCTATCCACTGTCTGTCTCCGCATCTCAAAAGCTACCAGTCTGANATCTATGGCTTCCAGAGAACGACAAGCCTAATAAAATCAAAGTAAATCGTGAGCGCTACCTTAAGTTCACGGTCACAGATTTGAACGATCCCAACGAACCATTTACACCTTCTACTAATTCACTCGAAATACAAGGGATGGACACCTTCTTCGGTAATTTCATGGCTGAGGCGTCACCTATCACCAATCCAAAACAACAGTCCGAGATTGTAGCATATATGCAGCCAATATCTTCCACGCAAGGGTCCCATGTACCCGATGCAAATCAAATTTGGTCTCTTTATTTCAATGGGTCAAAGTCCAAAGAAGGAGCTGGCGCAGGCTGCATCATTATTGATCTGGCAGGTAACAAAACATTGATGGCATGTAGGTTGGAATTTGAATGTACTAACAATACTATAGAATATGAGGCTTTATTGCAAGGTCTCAGAAAAGCTTTGGATATGAACATTCAAAATTTAATCGTCTTTGGCGACTCTGAAATAGTGGTTAGACAGGTAAGAGACTCTATCAACTGTCTGTCTTCGTATATCAAAAGATACCAATCTGAGGTATGGAATTTAACGAATAAATTTTCCTCTTTCAATATAAATTCTATTCCTAGATTGAATAACTCTGAAGCAAATTTATTAGCTAATGTAGCTTCTAAACTTCTTCCTGCAGAAGGCTTGTCCCCAGATGCATTCTCCATTGAGCTGTTGTTTCGGCCTTCCGTTCCCGACAACATCATGAACTGGAGAGTATTTGACGACAATCAACAGATTATTAACTTTCTGCACATGGAAGAAACTTTTCAAGGTGCAGTGATAGATGAACACACACACGATGACAATTTGCGCGATTTCACNACAAAACATTGATGGCATGTAGGTTGGAATTTGAATGTACTAACAATACTACAGAATATGAGGCTTTATTGCAAGGTCTCATAAAAGCTTTGGATATGAACATTCAAAATTTAACTATCTTTGGCGACTCTGAAATAGTGGTTAGACAGGTAAGAGACTCTATCCACTGTCTATCTCCGCATATCAAAAGATACCAGTCTGAGGTATGGAATTTAATGAATAAATTTTCCTCTTTCAATATAAATTCTATTCCTAGATTGAATAACTCTGAAGCAAATTTATTAGCTAATGTAGCTTCTAAACTTCTTCCTGCAGAAGGCTTGTCCCCAGATGCATTCTCCGTTGAGCTGTTGTTTCGGCCATCCGTTCCCGGCAACTTCACGAACTGGAGAGTATTTGACGACAATCAGCAGATTATTAACTTTCTGCACATGGAAGAAACTTTTCAAGGTGCAGTGATAGACAGACACACACACGATGACAATTTGCATGATTTCACGGTAATACCACATCCAAGAACTCTTGAATCTTCATCGGACATGGTAAACTTGATCCCTAAATCTATAATTAGATTAGAGAAGTTTTATGATCTTCAAGATAAATTTAAAAATATGGTCAACTGTAAAATCAATAGTTCCTCGTTATCTTATGAAAAGGTGAACTTAGGAACTAATGAAAATCCTCAGTGCATTAATCTAGGGTTGGGATGTTCTCAACAAGAAAAAGTTGCATTTATTAAATTGTTCAAAGAATTTAAAGATGTCTTTGCATGGACGTATGACGACCTTAAAACTTTCGACCCTAACATCATATAGCATGTCATCCCGATGAAGCCCCAAACCTTACCCTTTCAACAAAAACTAAGGAAAATGCACCCCAAGCTTGAACCGACCATTCAAAAATAATTGAATAAGCTCCTAAATGCTAAGATAATTTTTCCTGTTAGACACACTCAGTGGGTTTCTAACCTTGTCCCAGTCCGGAAGAAGAATGGGGAAATTCGACTCTGCGTCGATTTNTATTCCTAGATTGAATAACTCTGAAGCAGATTTATTAGCTAATGTAGCTTCTAAAATTCTTCCTGCAGAAGGCTTGTCCCCAGATGCATTCTCCGTTGAGCTGCTGTTTTGGCCATCCATTCCCAACAACATCATGAACTGGAGAGTATTTGACGACGATCAACAGATTGTTAACTTTCTGCACATGGAAGAAACTTTTCAAGGTGCAATGATAGACGAACACACACACGATGACAATTTGCGCGATTTCATGGTAATACCACATCCGAGAAATCTTGAATCTTCATCGGACATGGTAAAMTCGATCCCTAAATCTGTAATTAGATTAGAGAAGTTTTATGATCTTCAAGATAAATTTAAAAAGATGGTCAACTGTAAAACCAATAGTTCCTCGTTATCTTATGAAAAGGTGAACTTAGGAACTAATGAAAATCCTCAGTGCATTAATCTAGGGTTGGGATGTTCTCAACAAGAAAAAGATGCATTTATTAAATTGTTCAAATAATTTAAAGATGTCTTTGCATGGACGTATGATGACCTTAAAACTTTTGACCCTAACATCATACAGCATGTCATCCCAATGAAGCCCCAAACCTTACCCTTTCAACAAAAACTAAGGAAAATGCACCCCAAGCTTGAACCGACTGTTAAAAAATAATTGAATAAGCTCCTAAATGCTAAGATAATTTTTCCTGTTAGACACACTCAGTGGGTTTCTAACCTTGTCCTAGTCTGGAAGAAGAATGGGGAAATTCGACTCTGCATCGATTTTCGAAACCTTAATAGAGTGTCTGATAAAGACAACTATCCTATCCCGCCCATGGAACAGATCCTTCAACAGGTATTTGGTTCTGAGAGGCTATCCTTACTGGATGGTTTCTCGAGATACAACCAAGTCCTTATGTCTCCACCAGACCAACTTAAAACTACCTTCCGTACCCCGTGGGGCACTTATGCTTATCATAAAATGCCCTTTGGATTGATTAATGCTGAAGCCACTTTCCAGAGAGCAATGGACATTGCTTTCCGAGGATTAATCAATCAGTTCGTCGTAGTTTACTTAGATGATGTGACTGTATTTTCTAAAAACAAAAACGATCATCTAGCTCACTTACGAGCCATTCTACAACGATGTCGCAAATACGACATCTCCTTGAATCCCAAAAAATCCATCTTTGCAGTAGAACAGGGTAAACTCTTAAGATTAATTGTGTCTAGTGAAGGGATGATTATCGACCCTGAAAGGACTCAAGTCATCGCGAAACTTCCCCCTCCTACATCCAAAAAGTCTATGCAGTATTTCTTAGGCCAGATTAACTTTGTGAGAAGATTTGTCCCCAGTTTCT
>JZKD02S2124555.1:15158-26306 GCA_000966675.3 Picea glauca
ATGTCTCCACCAGACCAACTTAAAACTACCTTCCGTACCCCGTGGGGCACTTATGCTTATCATAAAATGCCCTTTGGATTGATTAATGCTGAAGCCACTTTCCAGAGAGCAATGGACATTGCTTTCCGAGGATTAATCAATCAGTTCGTCGTAGTTTACTTAGATGATGTGACTGTATTTTCTAAAAACAAAAACGATCATCTAGCTCACTTACGAGCCATTCTACAACGATGTCGCAAATACGACATCTCCTTGAATCCCAAAAAATCCATCTTTGCAGTAGAACAGGGTAAACTCTTAAGATTAATTGTGTCTAGTGAAGGGATGATTATCGACCCTGAAAGGACTCAAGTCATCGCGAAACTTCCCCCTCCTACATCCAAAAAGTCTATGCAGTATTTCTTAGGCCAGATTAACTTTGTGAGAAGATTTGTCCCCAGTTTCTYCGAAATGGTCAGGCCTTTACAGAATTTGATTAAGAAAGACACCCAATATCACTGGGGACCCCTTGAAAGTCAAGCTTTTAATGCAATAAAGAAGGCCATAATAGACGCTCTGTCTCTCATGAGCCCATATTTTTTTCAAGACTTCACACTCTACACTTTTGCTTCTGACCGTTCCTATGCCGTCATCCTAACCCAAAAGAATGCCGAAAACAATGAAGTACCCATTGCCTTTATGAGCTCCACTTTCAAAGGCGCTGAACTTAATTACCCAGCGGTAGATCGACAAGCCTACGCTGTTTTCAAAGCAGTTAAGCACTTCCATTCCTATCTTCTGAAGTCTAGGATGAAAGTCATTGTCCCCTACCCAGTCGTGAGGAACCTGTTAGTGCAGAAAGAAACTAGGTGAAAAGAGGGCCAACTGGGTCACCTCTTTGCAGAAATATGACTTAGAAATCACCCCAGATCAGATAGTGAGAGGACAAGGGTTATGGAAGTTAGTTGCTGATTCAGTAGCAGGACAACAAGAAGAAAGCGATACGTCAAAAATAGGACAACAAGATCAAAATTTAATCTGTTGGGCACAAAACTCTGTTAGTCCTTGGTATGACGATATAATATTCTGTCTCGAACATGGGTCAACTCCTCGTCACCTCAATCCCTTTAAAAGAAGAGCATTGAGATTAAAGTCTGCCTCCTTTCATCTAGTTAATGGTATCCTGTTTCATCAAATTTTTGACGACGTACTGATGCGTTGTCTTGAAAAAGACGAAGCAGAAAAAGTCTTGCTAGAGTTGCATGCAAGAGAAGCTGGTGGTCATTTTGGTGGTGACACCACTGCCCATAAGGTTTTAAGAGCCGGTTATTACTAGCCCACGCTTTTTAGAGACACCCATGCCTTGTGTCGTAAATGTATTATTTGTCAGAAAGCATCAGGGCGGTTACAAAAAGAAGCCTTTCCTCTGCAGCCCATTTCAGTAGATTCTCCTTTTCAGCAGTGGGGCCTTGATATCATAGGTCCAATCAACTCCCCGTCCTTGCAAAAACACAATTTTATTGTGACAACCACAGATTACTTTACCCGATGGTCTGAAGCTGCTGCGTTAAGAACTGTCAACACCAGTCAAGTAATTGCCTTTCTAAATTCGAATATTATCACTCATTTTGGTATCCCTGACTATTTAGTATTCGATAATGCTTCTTACTTTTCCTCTCTTGAAATGAGCGAGTTTGCTCTGGAAAAAGGAATTAAATTGAAGTATTCTGCTAGCTATTACCCTCAGGGCAACGGATTGGCATAATCAACAAACAAGAACTTGATCAAAATCATCAAGAGAATGGTGGTTGAAAATCACAAGAATTGGCACAATGCGCTGCTAAACGCGCTGTGGGCTAATAGGGTAACGCCAAAAGATGTTGTAGGTAACTCCCCCTTTTTTTCTCATTTATGGCAGAGAAGCAATTCTGCCACCTCACATTCTTCTTCCTTCACTTCAGTTGTCACAGAAAGTCCAAGAAGAAGATTTTCCTCCTTTGGAAAACTGAATTAACGCTTTGATGAAGCTAGAAGAGCTAAGAGCCCAAGCTAAACGTAAGTTAGATCAGCATCAACTATTGGTTAAAAGCTGGTTCGATTCTAACTTTGCTTCTGATAGGAATTTTGAAGTAGGCGACCTCATCCTGAAATGGGACAAACCGCATGAGGGAAAGGGAGAACACACTAAATTTCAAAACTTATGGCTTGGACTGTTTTTAATTGCTTAAAAGTTGGGTCCTAGTTCTTTTCGATTGCAGAATCTTGAGGGGTAGCTTGACACCTACCCGGTGAATGGCCAAGCCCTGAAAAGATACTTTGCTTGATGACAACCCTTGTATATTATGTACATATTTTGCTTTTGTTTGCTTTGTTGCTTTTTTTTTGTTTTTGATTTTTCTTTGAATTTATCAGTTTGTATTTTCTTTCAAATACACATACCTGTATACCGAGCTATTCAGATAAAGAAAACAGAAAATTCCTTCRCTGAAATAATTTCTGAGAAATTTGTACAAACATCAATGGTATATTTTTGAAATTTATATCTATGTTGGAAAAAGTCTGTTGTTTGAAAGAAGTTGACTGATTTCAATCTCTGAGCAAAGCTTGTCATGATCATCTATTATCTTTTTATACTGTCCCTATTCCTTAAGGGAATGACTCGAAAGATGTCTCCCTGCCTTAGGAAGTTGTTTTTGTAAATGAAACATTTCTGGATCTAAATAAAGGAAAGTTCTAAAAATTCTGATGNTTTTTATTTTGAGATATCATCCATTGTCTAATATCACTAAGAGAGACATTTTGGTGGAGAGGGTGTGAACCAAGAATCCCATCCTTCCAAAGATTAATTTGTTTTCCATTTCCTAATACTCAATGCAGAGAAGACTGAATAAGAGGAAATGAAGTTTCGAGGAGCTTCCAAATAGGAGAACTCTTTGAATCAGATGGGGGGAATCTAGATGTCTCTTTCATTTTCCAGCCATGTACATCCTTATCAACGATTTTTTCCACCATTCGTTTTTCCTTGATACCAACCTCCAAATAATTTTTGCACCCAAAGAAAGATTCACAATTTTAGGATCTCAAACTCCTTGACCTCCATGATCTTTTGGAGCTCTTACCAAGTTCACATTTTTCTAAATAAAATAATTTTGTATTTGATTTTCCTCCTTGCCATAAAAATTGTCTAATGGCATGAGCTAGCACTTTTTTAAATCCCATGGGAGCCAGAAGAGAAGAAAATTGAAAAATGGGTAGGGATGACATAACATATTTAACTAGCATTAGACGCCCTACTGGATTCAACCAGAAAGCACCCCATCCTTCCATTTTTTCTTTTATTTTCTGTAAAATAATTTTTCAAGTATCAACTGGGAGAGATTTGAGGTAAATTGGAATTCCAAGGCATGTAAAGGTTTTCCACTCAACTGAAATAGGAAACTGCAGAATTTGAGAAATACCTTGGATGGTTGGGGCTTTTATGTTCCAATCATAAATTTGACTTTTACTATGATTAATTAAGCCTCCCAAAACTTGGATGAATTGATCCAAAATTAATTTGAATCTTCTAGAAATAATCATGGATGCTCCTCCCATAAACAAAGTGTCATCTAAAAATTGTGAATGATTGATCCTCTTGACTCCTCTAGCTATAAAGAACCTAGGGATACCTCCTATGGTTAGTTCCCATTATAATTTCTTGTTAAGAGCCTCAAACATGAGGACAAATAAAAAAGGGGAGAGAGGGAGTCCCTACCTAATCCCATGATATGCTTTAANGGAAGTTTTACAGTTAGATGGAAAGGAGTTTAATCATTGAATGACCACAAATTTGACCTTTGAATGACCACGGTTGAATCTTTATTTCACAACGATTTTTACTCTGGTAGATTCAAATGTGGAACACACCACGATTTTCTTTTACAATTACATTTGGCAGATTTAGCGTGGAATAAACAATGATTTATTGTGATGTTTGAAGGCCTAGTCACGGATTACACAACGAATATTTTACTAGTATATTCTTACATTATAGACAGCAACCTAACTCTACCTGTATAGATTTATAGACATTGACTTACTCTACATGTATTGGTTTAAATAAACGATATCTCACATAGCGATACCCTTACAGGATTATATAAATTTCTTTTTCGTGCTAAATTCCTTGTTATTTGTTAATCCCTCTTAAAAGACAGCGAGACCATAGACAATGATATGTAGACGACGTTTTATCATTTGTTGCTGGGAATGATGCTTTGTGAATGTGTTTTTATCAATGGCATTTTTATCAGTTGCATTGATGCTTTCTTCTGGCTTCTTGCATACTATATAGATTTGTACATGGCAGTGAAGAACTAGGGCGGTCATGATGCATTTTCTTTAATTTGAGTAAACCATCCTCTTTGACAGGTAAATATTAACCACAGGTAATGGAACCACTCCTCCCCACGTGTGCCTGAAAGCTCAAAAATTTTACTATGAGTAGTAGTAAGGAGATCTGCTACGCCCAGTCATTCGGACTATTACTTCCGAGTTCCTTCTCCCTTATCTTTGCATGGGTGGGATCCTCCATCTCAACACAAATCCTTTTTCTTATTATATTAAGTTTCAATTCTGTGGTGTTTGATGTCTTTACCTCCTTATACAAATGTTTCTTTTTTTTTAGTAAATGACATGTTTTCATACCGCTCGAGTGTAAAGATTTTGGCCCCAGGAATTGACATGGACGTTTTCTTTATCTTAATTATGAATTGTATGCCAAAAGTCTTATTACAGCACCAATTATGAAATTTACGTGTCGTGAGTAATCTTCCTGGCACATAGTGTTTTGAATTGAAGTACGCATTAGACCATCCTTTAATTAATACGCCTTGTGCATACTCTCGACCCGTGGGTCCTCCTCCCTTTTCATGATTTGGCGCAAGATTTTTGGTGTGTTGTGCACTGCTATGGTGTCGGTTTTTTGTTGCAACTTGGCTTAGTAATTCTCGGCTCTTATTTATTTTCCTAGAGGTATGGGCTCGATGGCATTCGGAAATCCCGATAAAATTTCAAACCTCTACATCTGAATTTCCTCCTGGGTGATTAAGTCCTTTCCCTTACCCTCTGTGAGCTTTGCTGTCACCCAACCTTTTCGAACTGACAGCTCTACGTTTTCAACACCCTTTTCTCCTAGTTTAAGAATTGTTTTTATCTCCCTGCCACTGAAATGGCTATGAATTACCAACCTCCTCTCTTGTCATAATTCGCCCTTCCCCATGCATTAACAGTTGCGGTTGTTATCATCGGCCGACCCTTTTTAGGGGTGTGTTGTTCTTTATTATTTTCTCTCATTAGTTTTCACTTTTACATTAATGGCAGAATGAGGTTTACTCATTTACCTTACTTAAATTTTATGAAAGAACCTACCTTGGATTTGTACACCAACGTTCGGAGGGTCTTTTTCTAGTTGAATTTTCAAATAAGTACTCAGGCCAATAGCCTTTTTTAGAAATTAATTAATTTTTGTTGACTATGTAAATATTTTAGAGGTTGTTGAAATGAATTAAATTAGTCCTTACTATAACAATATGTTAATGTCATTGGACTACTATGAATTTAGTTCCTTTAAAGGAGACCTTGNTTGACCTTTGAATGACCGCGGTTGAATCTTTATTTCACAATGATTTTTACTCTGGCAGATTCAGATGTGGAACACACCACGATTTTCTTTTACAGTTACATTTGGCAGATTTAGCATGGAATAAACAATGATTTATTGTGATGTTTGAAGGTCTAGTCACGGATTACACAACGAATATTTTACTAGTATATTCTTACATTATAGACAACAACCTAACTCTACCTGTATAGATTTATAGACATTGACTTACTCTACATGTATTGGTTTAAATAAACGATATCTCACATAGCGATACCCTTACAGGATTATATAAATTTCTTTTTCGTGCTAAATTCCTTGTTATTTGTTAATCCCTCTTAAAAGATAGCGAGACCATAGACAATGATATGTAGACGACGTTTTATCATTTGTTGCTGGGAATGATGCTTTGTGAATGTGTTTTTATCAATGGAATTTTTATCAGTTGCATTGATGCTTTCTTCTGGCTTCTTGCATATTATATAGATTTGTACATGGCAGTGAAGAATTAGGGCGGTCATGATGCATTTTCTTTAATTTGAGTAAACCATCCTCTTTGAGAGGTAAATATTAAGAACAGGTAATGGAACCACTCCTCCCCACGTGTGCCTTAAAGCTCAAAACTTTTACTATGAGTAGTAGTAAGGAGATCTGCTACGCCCAGTCATTCGGACTATTACTTCCGAGTTCCTTCTCCCTTATCTTTGCATGGGTGGGATCCTCCAGCTCAACACAAATCCTTTTTCTTATTATATTAAGTTTCAATTCTATGGTGTTTGATGTCTTTACCTCCTTATGCATATGTTTCTTTTTTTTTAGTAAATGACATGTTTTCATACCCCTCGAGTGTAAAGATTTTGGCCCCAGGAATTGACATGGACGTTTTCTTTATCTTAATTATGAATTGTATGCCAAAAGGCTTATTACAGCGCCAATTATGACATTTACATGTTGTGAGTAATCTTCCTGGCACATAGTGTTTCGAATTGAAGTATGCATTAGACCATCCTTTAATTAATACACCTTGTGCATACTCTCGACCCGTGGGTCCTCCTCCCTTTTCATGATTTGGCGCAAGATTTTTGGTGTGTTGTGCATTGTTATGGTGTCGGTTTTTTGTTGCAACTTGGCTTAGTAATTCTTGGCTCTTGGTTATTTTCCTAGTGGTATGGGCTCGATGGCATTCGGAAATCCCGATAACATTTCAAACCTCTACATCTGCATTTCCTCCTGGGTGATTAAGTCCTTTCCCTTACCCTCTGTGAGCCTTGCTGTCACCCAACCTTTTCAAACTGACAGCTCTNTTTACTCTGGCAGATTCAGATGTGGAACACACCACGATTTTCTTTTACAGTTACATTTGGCAGATTTAGCGTGAATAAACAATGATTTATTGTGATGTTTGAAGGTCTAGTCACGTATTACACAATGAATATTTTACTAGTATATTCTTACATTATAGACAACAACCTAACTCTACCTGTATAGATTTATAGACATTGACTTACTTTACATGTATTGGTTTAAATAAACAATATCTCACATAGCGATACCCTTACAGGATTATATAAATTTCTTTTTCGTGCTAAATTCCTTGTTATTTGTTAATCCCTCTTAAAAGACAGCGAGACCATAGAGAACGATATGTAGACGACATTTTATCATTTGTTGCTGGGAATGATGCTTTGTGAATGTGTGTTTATCAATGACATTTTTATCAGTGGCATTGATGCTTGCTTCTGGCTTCTTGCATACTATATAGATTTGTACATGGCAGTGAAGAACTAGGGCGGTCATGATGCATTTTCTTTAATTTGACTAAACCACCCTCTTTGAGAGGTAAATATTAACCACAGGTAATGGAACCACTCCTCCCCANTATTGTGATGTTTGAAGGTCTAGTCACGGATTACACAACGAATATTTTACTAGTATATTCTTACATTATAGACAGCAACCTAACTCTAGCTGTATAGATTTATAGACATTGACTTACTCTACATGTATTGGTTTAAATAAACGATATCTCACATAGCGATACCCTTACAGGATTATATAAATTTCTTTTTCGTTCTAAATTCCTTGTTATTTGTTAATCCCGCTTAAAAGATAGCGAGACCATAGACAATGATATGTAGACGACATTTTATCATTTGTTGCTGGGAATGATGCTTTGTGAATGTGTTTTTATCAATGGCATTTTTATCAGTTGCATTGATGCTTTCTTCTGGCTTCTTGCATATTATATAGATTTGTACATGGCAGTGAAGAACTAGGGCGGTCATGATGCATTTTCTTTAATTTGAGTAAACCATCCTCTTTGAGAGGTAAATATTAACCACAGGTAATGGAACCACTCCTCCCCATGTGTGCCTGAAAGATCAAAACTTTTACTATGAGTAGTAGTAAGGAGATCTGCTACACCCAGTCATTCGGACTATTACTTCCGAGTTCCTTCTCCCTTATCTTTGCATGGGTGAGATCCTCCAGCTCAACATAAATCCTTTTTCTTATTATATTAAGTTTCAATTCTATGGTGTTTGATGTCTTTAACTCCTTATACATATGTTTCTTTTTTTTTAGTAAATGACATGTTTTCATACCCCTCGAGTGTAAAGATTTTGGCCCCAGGAATTGACATGGACGTTTTCTTTATCTTAATTATGAATTGTATGCCAAAAGGCTTATTACAGCGCCAATTATGACATTTACGTGTCGTGAGTAATCTTCCTGGCACATAGTGTTTCGAATTGAAGTACGCATTAGACCATCCTTTAATTAATACACCTTGTGCATACTCTCGACCCGTGGGTCCTCCTCCCTTTTCATGATTTGGTGCAAGATTTTTGGTGTGTTGTGCACTGCTATGGTGTCGGTTTTTTGTTGCAACTTGGCTTAGTAATTCTCGGCTCTTGGTTATTTTCCTAGAGGTATGGGCTCGATGGCATTCGAAAATCCCGATAACATTTCAAACCTCTACATCTGCATTTCCTCCTGGGTGATTAAGTCCTTTCCCTTACCCTCTGTGAGCCTTGCTGTCACCCAACCTTTTCNTATTGTGATGTTTGAAGGTCTAGTCACGGATTACACAACGAATATTTTACTAGTATATTCTTACATTATAGACAGCAACCTAACTCTAGCTGTATAGATTTATAGACATTGACTTACTCTACATGTATTGGTTTAAATAAACGATATCTCACATAGCGATACCCTTACAGGATTATATAAATTTCTTTTTCGTTCTAAATTCCTTGTTATTTGTTAATCCCGCTTAAAAGATAGCGAGACCATAGACAATGATATGTAGACGACATTTTATCATTTGTTGCTGGGAATGATGCTTTGTGAATGTGTTTTTATCAATGGCATTTTTATCAGTTGCATTGATGCTTTCTTCTGGCTTCTTGTATATTATATAGATTTGTACATGGCAGTGAAGAACTAGGGCGGTCATGATGCATTTTCTTTAGTTTGAGTAAACCATCCTCTTTGAGAGGTAAATATTAACCACAGGTAATGGAACCACTCCTCCCCATGTGTGCCTGAAAGCTCAAAACTTTTACTATGAGTAGTAGTAAGGAGATCTGCTACACCCAGTCATTCGGACTATTACTTCCGAGTTCCTTCTCCCTTATCTCTGCATGGGTGAGATCCTCCAGCTCAACATAAATCCTTTTTCTTATTATATTAAGTTTCAATTCTATGGTGTTTGATGTCTTTACCTCCTTATACATATGTTTCTTTTTTTTTAGTAAATGACATGTTTTCATACCCCTCGAGTGTAAAGATTTTGGCCCCAGGAATTGACATGGACGTTTTCTTTATCTTAATTATGAATTGTATGCCAAAAGGCTTATTACAGCGCCAATTATGACATTTACGTGTCGTGAGTAATCTTCCTGGCACATAGTGTTTCGAATTGAAGTACGCATTAGACCATCCTTTAATTAATACACCTTGTGCATACTCTCGACCCGTGGGTCCTCCTCCCTTTTCATGATTTGGTGCAAGATTTTTGGTGTGTTGTGCACTGCTATGGTGTCGGTTTTTTGTTGCAACTTGGCTTAGTAATTCTCGGCTCTTGGTTATTTTCCTAGAGGTATGGGCTCGATGGCATTCGAAAATCCCGATAACATTTCAAACCTCTACATCTGCATTTCCTCCTGGGTGATTAAGTCCTTTCCCTTACCCTCTGTGAGCCTTGCTGTCACCCAACCTTTTCNGGTTTAAATAAACGATATCTCACATAGCGATACCCTTACAGGATTATATAAATTTCTTTTTCGTGCTAAATTCCTTGTTATTTGTTAATCCCTCTTAAAAGACAACGAGACCATATACAATGATATGTAGACGACGTTTTATCATTTGTTGCTGGGAATGATGCTTTGTGAATGTGTTTTTATCAATAGCATTTTTATCAGTTGCATTGATGCTTTCTTCTGGCTTCTTGCATACTATATAGATTTGTACATGGCAGTGAAGAACTAGGGCGGTTATGATGCATTTTCTTTAATTTGAGTAAACCATCCTCTTTGAGAGGTAAATATTAACCACAGGTAATGGAACCACTCCTCCCCACGTGTGCCTGAAAGCTCAAAACTTTTACTATGAGTAGTAGTAAGGAGATCTGCTACGCCCAGTCATTCGGACTATTACTTCCGAGTTCCTTCTCCCTTATCTTTGCATGGGTGGGATCCTCCAACTCAACACAAATCTTTTTTCTTATTATATTAAGTTTCAATTCTGTGGTGTTTGATGTCTTTACCTCCTTATACAAATGTTTCTTTTTTTTTAGTAAATGACATGTTTTCATACCCCTCGAGTGTAAAGATTTTGGCCCCAGGAATTGACATGGACGTTTTCTTTATCTTAATTATGAATTGTATGCCAAAAGGATTATTACAACGCCAATTATGAAATTTACGTGTCGTGAGTAATCTTCCTGGCACATAGTGTTTTTAATTGAAGTACGCATTAGACCATCCTTTAATTAATACACCTTGTGCATACTCTCGACCCGTGGGTCCTCCTCCCTTTTCATGATTTGGCGCAAGATTTTTGGTGTGTTGTGCACTGCTATGGTGTTGGTATTTTGTTGCAACTTGGCTTAGTAATTCTCGGCTCTTGGTTATTTTCCTAGAGGTATGGGCTCGATGGAATTCGGAAATCCCGATAACATTTCAAACCTCTACATCTGCATTTCCTCCTGGGTGATTAAGTCCTTTCCCTTACCCTCTGTGAGCCTTGCTGCCACCCAACCTTTTCGAACTGACAGCTCTGCGTTTTCAACGCCCTTTTCTCCTAGTTTAAGAATTGTTTTTATCTCCCTGCCACTGAAATGGCTATGAATTACCAGCCTCCTCTCTTGTCATAATTCGCCCTTCCCCATGCATTAACACTTGCGGTTGTTATCATCGGTCGACCCTTTTTAGGGGTGTGTTGTTCTTTATTATTTTCTCTCATTAGTTTTCACTTTTACATTAATGGCAGAATGAGGTTTACTCATTTACCTTACTTAA
>JZKD02S2124566.1:20420-34486 GCA_000966675.3 Picea glauca
AGACTTTGTGAAAATGTCTGCAACTTGAACTTTTGTAGGGAAAAAGAGCACCTCAATAACTTGATCATGAATGAGCTTTCTGATGAAGTGCATGTGTATCTCGATTTGTTTGTTGCGATGATGTTGAACTAGGTCTTTGGTGAGCTTGATGGAACTCTGATTTTCGCACCAAACGTTGGTCTGATGTTGCTGCTGGAATCTAAATTATAAAAGAATCTATCGAAGCCACAAGGATTTTTGACTTGCATTTATTGTTGCTCGGTACTCTTCTTCTGATGAAGAAAGTTTCATAGCATGTTGTTTCTTACAAGCCCAAGTGATAGGTACTGAACCAAGCCTGAAAACATAACCTGTAGTAGAGTTCCAATCATCAGGGTCGTCGACCCAATCTTAATCAGTGAAACCAACCAATAAAAGAGTCCCCCCTGAACTATAATGTATCTTGAACTGAATTGTACCACGGACATACTAAAGTATCCTTTTAGTTGATTTCCAATGGCTTTCATGGGGTGTTTGTATATACTGAGAAACAATACTAGCAAAAAATGAAATATTAGGACAGGTATGAGTCAAGTATAAGAGGCTACCAACTAACTGACGGTACAAGGTGGCATCAACTTCGAGAGAAGTACAGGTGGCAGCAAGATTGACTACAGACTGGAAGGGAGAAGGGGTTGGTTTACAATATTCCATGTGAAAGCAACGAAGAAGGTCACAAGCATACTTAGACTGGGAAAGAAAAATTCCTTCATTGGTTTGCAAAACTTCGAGGCTAAGGAAATAGTGCAAAAATCCTAAGTCTGTCATTTCCAATTTCTTCTTAAGGTTGGTTTTCACATGGTTTAAAAGTTTTTAGTCACTACCAGTAAGGATAAGGTCATCAACACAAAGTACAAGGATTATGATATAGCTTCCTACTTTCTTGGTATAAACATTAAGATCAAAATGGCGTCTAGAGAATACGGTGTCAATAAGAAAGTTGTCCATTTTGGCATACCAAGCTCGAGGAGCTTGCTTAAGACCATAAAGAGATTTATTAATGCAACAAATAATGATAGAGTCATTATGGACGTAGCTAAGAGGTTGTTCCGTGTATATTTCTTCTTGCAAATCCCCATGCAAGAAGGCGTATTTAACAGCCATCTAATGGACCTCCCATTTATGTGAGGCAACAAGGGAAAGAGCAGGGTATATGGAATTCATTTTGGCTACAGGGGAAAAGGTTTCATTATAGTCAATTCCTTCAACTTGCGAAAATACTTTGGCAACTAATCGAGCCTTGTGTCTTTCACCACTTCCATCTGATGCATATTTAGTTCTTTAGACCCATTTCATCTGACAAGTTTTCTTCGTTTTGGAAGAGGTACAAGATCCCAAGTATCGTTTTCCATTAAAGAACGATACTCTTCATTCATTGTTGTATCCTAATCTAGATGACCTTAAGCTTCTGCAAATGTCTCTGGATCATGAGTCTCTGAAACTTGAGCCAAAAGAGAAGAGGCTCGTTGGAACTGTGAACATGTTTGATGTTGATCTGAAGGATAACCAACAAGATCACCAGCTACTTCTCGTGTTGAACGGACCCATCTAGGAAGCGGTGGAGTTGGTGTTGGTTCAAGTTCAAAGGACTCATCTTGAAGAAGGTGAGTAGGCAGAGGTGGATTTTCATCCCCATTGTCATTATCTGAAAAATAAACCAGAATGAGAACAGAAGAAGGCAAAAATGTTGAAGATGGCTCACAGGACGAAGAAGGCACAATTGTCGAATTAGGCTTGCAAGCCAAGAGATTTTCATCTGTGGTTGAAGAAGTCTACAACCTTTGACATCTTCAGAATAACCAACAAATATACACATCTCACTTTTAGGATGCAATGCTTTCCTTTTCTCATCAGGAATGTGATCCCATGTTATACTACCAAATACATGGAAGTAACTTATATCTGGTTTAATTTTAGTCCAAGCTTCTTCCAATATTATATTTTTAAGAGTCTTTGTGGGAGTGTGATTTACTATGTAATTTGCACAGTTGATGGCTTCCGCCCAATACTTTATGCTTCATCCCTTAGATTGGATCACACAATTAGCCATTTATTTTAATGTGTGGTTCTTTCTCTCAGCAACACCATTTTATTGTGGTGTATATGGAACAGTGTGTTGCATTTGGATGTCTTGTGTAGTGCAGTGACTTGTAATATTATTGTTCACATATACACATCCATTATCTGTTCTTAACCTTTGAATTTGATGTCCAGATTGCTTTTCTACAAGGGCCTTGTAGGCCAAAAACTTGTCAAAAACGTTTCTCTTAAGTTTTAAGAAGTAAACCCCAAGTACGTTTGGAAAATTCATCAATGAAAGTTAAGAAATACTTGCACCCAGAAAAAAAAGTAGAATAAAGTGGACCACAAAAGTCAATGTGAACAAGTTGCAAAGGGCCCGAGGCATGCCAAGAGGCACGCTTGTCAAAATTGTCCCAATGATGTTTGTCGAGAACACAACTAGCACAAACACCATCTCTGCATGAAACAAGAGGAATACCATTCACCATATGTTGATTACATAGTTGTTGCAATGAGAGATAATTTAGATGACCAAACGGTTGATGCCAAAGTTTTCTCAAGTCATCACTATGAACAACAAAATCTGATGGAAAAGATGATGACCCAAAGTTGTCAAACTTGTACAATATGGTACTATGATCAGCAATTCTAGTTGCAACAACATGCTTAGGATCTTTTAAAACCTTGATCACAACTTGGTGAGTTGAAAACTCTACGGTTTTACCTTCACCTGAATGAGTGATTTGATATATTGATAGAAGGTTACAAGAAAGACTTGGAACACATAATACATCAATGAAATGACCATTATCTACTTGAATTGTTCCAAATCATACAACACTAAGAGATCTATCATCACCAACAAATATTTTCTTGGTGTTACATTCATTTGGAGTAGAAAATATGTATTTATCCTTAGCCATATGATAAGATGCTCCAGAATCAATAAGTCACTCATCAGAAGAAGAAGTAGAAGTTGCATTGAAGGAAAAACTAGAAGCAAAAAGTGCATGTCCATGAGAAGAAGAAGAAGAAGAAGTAGAATCAATATTGATGTTGTGCTTCTTCATCGTTGCTTCTAAAGCTACCATCTTCTTGAAACATTTGGACTCATCATGACCATCTTTATCACAAAAGTTGCAATGTCCGACAGTCTTCTTATTTTTAGATTTTGCTCCTTTGTCACCATTAGGAAATGAAGTTGTATAAGTAGGTTTGGGACCCTTATGTTACTTGTTGTTGTGGCAAGGACGTTGCTTCTTGGGATTCTTTGGTTTATCTTTCTACTGGACGACTAAGTCTTTGTTGGAGGTACCTACAGTGTTTATCACTCTAAGTTGTACAAGCTTATTTTGCTCTCTAACTAAAGCATCACAAAATGACTCAAGAGTGGGTTTTTTATAAGCTTTCCCTAGAGCCTCTCTCATGGCATAAAAGGTAGATACAAACACAAAATTTGCACTACCTAGCTTGGAAAGGATCATATAGATGCAACGCTCTTCCTCCATCCTTATCTCACATTCTTCACATAAAATTCTGAGTGTTTTAAACTTAGATAGATAGTCTTCAATGCAATAAAAATCATTTGGACTTAAATTTAGTATTTGATTTTCTAACTGATGTGCTCGAATAATATTGTGTTTACCAAACACAGATTCAAGTTTTTCCCAAGCTTCATCGGGGTCATCAATTTCTTTAAGGTGGAACCTTAAATTAGGAGAGATAGACATTCTGATCATTCCATGTGCTTCGTCACTCCTATTAGCCCATTTGATTTTCTTATCAACATCAGTGGGTTCTTTTTCCTTTCCCAGTGTAATCCGCTACAAGCCTTTACTTCTTAATAAATCCTCTATATGGGATTTCCATTGGAAGTAGTTGGTGTGGTAAGCAAAAGATTACTAGAAGAATCCATATTAAATATGTAGATAATATGGATTTAAAAACAGAAACTGATGATCCGGATGGAAAGATCTCGAAAAATTAGGCCGTTTAAAAAAAAAACAACAATGAAAATGGACTTTGGATGTGAAAGTAATGCCCTTTTAAAAAAAGGCATAAACAATAACCAAAGGACCACGTGGTGGTGTAAGTTGTTTTATGAAGTGACCAACTTTTATAAAAAGAAGCGGGGATCACTTTTACAATGAAGTCACTTTATAAAATAAAGTTGCATGCAAAATAAATAACTCTAAAATAAAAAATATTAAAACCATTTATAGTGATTCACTTTTATACTTTAAGTGAAATACACTTTAAAATGGAGCATGCATTTTTTCAAAAAAAGTAACAAAAAGAGAGACTTGAATTCAAGACCTCTTACTTAATAAGACAACTTTTAACCAAGTGGGCTAGAAAAACATATGGTATTGTTTAGTAGGAGGATTGGGGTTCTTGTTGTTGTTGTTGTTGTTGAAGACGACCTTAGAGAGCGTGCTCATAAAAAACTCTTTTCACACAAGAAAATTTGTTCACTTCTTGATGACAACAAGGGTTATATCTTGGTTAGCTTACCTAGAAAATGCACCTTTTCCTATCTGTTTTTTATTTGTCGAGATCTCACAGGGTGCGGGACAAAGAGAATACACGGATCTAAATGAGTAGAAACTCATAAATAAATAATATAAAATCAAAATAAAACCAAATAATACTCTACAAAATTTTTAAAAGGCGTATTTGGGCTTTATACCTCCGGATTAGACTGAAATGGTTGTATCTTGGACAAACGGAAACCTTTTCGAGTGAAACGAAAAATATTCCTGACTGAAATGGGCACTCTGGACGCAATGGGATGGTTCTCTTAGACCAGAATTGTATAGAAATGGAAAAAATGGAGATGAGGCAACTCAGATTCACGATCTCGATCTACAACAGGAGCGGGTCTTCAAACAGGATTTGATACCATGTTCGACAACACATGTATTCCAACAGAGGAAGAACATATTCAATAACCATTCACACAACCAAATCGAATATCAACACACCGATATTTTGGCATGGTAAAACCCCTACGGGGAAACATTCATGACCCCAACCAACATAGCCACTTGGAGCAGTTTATTAATGCAAAAGAAAAAGATTATAGAGAGATTTTTACAAGAGATTTTCTCACAATCAATCATCAGAAAATGACCCTCCATGCTCTTTAAATAAAGATCATGGATCAATCAGGTGTTAAGCCACAGATCAATGGTCGTTAATATCAAGGAGAATATGAACCGTCGTATCACTCTATGTCAGGAACATATTATGACCGTCATATTTCCTAACTACAAATGCATACTAATGCATACTAAAGAAACACACTTTTACCTAACGACTCATTAAACCAAGTATATATTAACTAACTCCTAAGTGTCTAAATATCCTAGCAATTGTAAATAAGAAAATTTAATAAAACAATACTAAACATTAATTAAAATAAATAAACACATACACACACCAACATAGATTACATTTAATAGGAGATTTTCTAAAATTATTTGATTTACATCTCAATTTCTTATCGATCCCTCTCAATGTTTAATGCATATGAGATTAAAATATATCTTAATTTATCTTAATACAAAAACCATTGTACATGTATCAATTGTTAGGAATGTGAGAATAAATTGATGCCTCGTGTCCACTCCAAGGACAGGTGTCAAAAAACAATATTAACCCCACATGCGTGGAGAAGACATAATGATGGTGGGAGACAAGTGTGGAGAGGATAAAAGGTTTGAGGAAGGCCACTTCAAACCATTATGGTTTGGCACCATCGTCCTTAAAATAGGGTTCACTTACCATCACAATTATGTTGATTATGTAAGAAATTATGAGGAGAAGAGGGCAGAACAACAAGTTCATCCGAAAGATTATTTATATAGACAGTTTGTTGAGTATCGAGGTTTATTTACATAGCTAGAGAGAGTGCCTCTTTAGTTGGAATAACTTAAACCCTAGAGGATGATTCCACTCTAGGAAGAAGAGTATATATGTTTAGAGTCTTTGCAAGGAAGGAATAATGGAAGGAAACAGAGGAAACGAGTAGGGGTTCATAGAAGAGGGTTTGACTCTTGGTGAAGGTTTGACTCTAAGAGTGAGACAAGGAAAACCTAGGGTAGGTCAAACCCAAGGAAAATTTTAAGAATCCATACTTATCTTAAAGTGAAAAAACCTTCGCGAAACTTACTAATTCTTAAAATGCCAAATATAAAGTGGTTAGCAATATTTTTGTAAAAATATTAAAATTCTAAGGATTTTATATAGTTTCTAGAAAAATTTGTTGATTTTTAGAGTAAAATACTCTCGTGCTATAAAATGTGGGCGAATAAAATGGAAATTAGCAAATCATTTTTTGGAAAAAAGAAAACATGGAAATTTAGCCCCTAAAATTTTTCCTGGTCAAACCTCGAAGGCACTAGAACATGCGTTGTATTGTTCTCGGACTAGCGTGGAAGCTATGGTAGGGATGAAAGGATACCATGAGAATTTTTTAAGCTTTTTCAAGCATTAAGTTAACATAATTTAAAACTTGTTAGAGAAGAACGAGAGAGGACCCCCACATAACAAATTGATGAGGAACTTCGGAAATGGATTCTGGACATGGAATTTTCCAAAAGTAGAGAGACTAAGTATTTGAAAATGGTAGAGCTTTACTAGCATAACAAAACTTTCATTGCAAAGGTAGTGGAAGATATGTCAACCAAACCTCCTCAGAAAGGAGCTACCCCACCAATTCTCATTCACGTGGAGTTTGACTCTCAAGAAGATGCCTAACCACAAACATCCCAGGTCCCTAAGTTTAAATATGTTTTTTGTTGTTTATATAGCTTGTCAGTATTAAAAAATAGATCATCATAACACAATTAATACTTTGTTTATGCTTTCTAGTCAGATGGTTTATCCTCGTAGGGGGAAGATTTATACTTGGATAGACACGTTATATTTTTTTTATGGCAGCTCAGCCTCCTCTAGAAGTTTATAATAGAACAATATGATGTAAATCTTTTTTATACAATATTAATATAATAGTATAGCTAAATTACAAAAGAAATAAATTTAAAAACCATTAAAAATATTAAGGAAATGTACTTATAAGTTTATTATAATCGATTCAAATTTAATTTTTAGCACACCTTATATGATTTTCTATAAAAATTACTTCAAAGCAACACATCACGTGAACCTTTATCTCACTCCACCCTACTCTCAAAGCAGCACATCACATGAACCTTGATCTCACTCTACTCTACCCTCATTTTATGTGGTTCTTAAAAACATATTGTTTTGTCATCTAATATGACCCCAAGGGAGTCATATATGGGATTAAATATATTTGTAATGAGATAACACCCATTTTTCTTCTATTCATTCCCTCAAGAATGCTTTTCTCCTCTACATTCTTTAGTATGTTTAGCATGAGTCCAAATCATCATTTACTTTCTTATTTCATCTACATATAGTATGTTTCTTATTAGACAACAAATTTTAGTTCTTAGACAAATCAAAATGGCCAACAATACACATGGATTCAAGAGGATATATTTCCACCTATTCTTGGAGCCCATTGTCATTGTATAATCCATTTTTTAGTCTTCCATGAATCACACAATAGTTGGGTTGATTTTTTTTCATAAAAAACTCTCTTTTCTCTTCAAGAACCTTATTTTTCTCAAGCTTATCCTTCCTAATTCTAATTTCCTCCCCTTACATAACTGAATGGATGAGAATGAGGAACCTTACTCCATCCATTTCTTGGTTCCCTTAAAGTATGAGGAATTGGTAACTACAAAATAGGAGGTAATTGCTTGAGTATAGAAGTCAATTAATTTTTCTATTTTTAGATTTTCCCTTCTCTTATCATGCTATTAATATAATTGGCATAACTTTTAGAAAACGAGGAAATAGGATATTCACATAGAAGTTAGGATAAGTTAAGGTCATGAGACACAATTCAATCCCCTTGGACCCCCTTACATTTCCCCTTTGGTGGACTTATAGCCTCTTGGGTGTTTTACCTCAGTTAGCATTGAAGCCTTTCATTAAAATAAAAATGATTATATTAATATGTCTTTCAAAATCCCCATGGAAACTGTCTCATGTCATGGAGTAAAATAGAGTAATGAATTGTACCACTCTAGTTTTGCGAAAATTATTGCGCTGAGAAACCTTGGGCCTTCTCCTTCAGTGGTTCCTAGGTCGCTTCCCCCCTCGGCCTTCTATGGCCTCTGCGGATCCGGACCTGGACCCCCCTCCGGAATTCCAAGATGAAGTCGTCACCTTCAAGGCACTCATGGGATCGCTTTTCACTCCTCCGACGCGGCCCAATACCTCTCAAATTGTCAAAAAACTAGAGCAGATCCCAGAAGTCTCAATCCCCAGCACCACGGCGAGAAGAAAAGCTCTTTCCTTCGCCTCTAGAGAACTTGTCGGACAATTCATGGGCCTTTGGCCCTCACCTCAACAAATAGATCTTTGGATTGAGAGAAACTGACACCCCCTGGTCCAAGGACATATGAATCACTTCTTCTGCGGTAAGGGATTCTATATTTTCTATTACGAGCTTAAATCAGACAGAGATCTTATTTTAAGAAATGATACATACTTCTTTGGACCAAGAGGGTTATATTTAAACAAATGGACGCATGATTTCGACCCAAAAAACGATATTCCTTTAGTTGTGCCAGTATGGGTAAGGCTTCCACACTTTCCTTTTCATTGTTGGGGTGATGAAGTCCTGAAAAGAATAGGAGAAGCCCTAGGAAAATATATTGACAGGGAAAAACCCAGACCCAGTCTTTATTCCTGTATCAGGATCTGCGTAGAAGTAGATCTAGAAAAGGGCTCTGAGAAGGAATCAAATTAAAGATGGACGACTGGATCCACATTCAAAAATTAGATTATGAACAGCTCCCCTTCAAATGAAAATCATGCCATGAATATGGTCACTTTGCAAAGAATTGTCCCAACAACAAGCAACCCTTAGAAACCGAAGCATCTCCACAAGAAGACAAATGGCAATAGGTTTTCAAAAAAACCTCCAGCGACAAAAATAATGGAACTCATCCAGGACCCTCAGGCCCTCTGCCCAAAACAGAACCCTCACGAAAAAACCTTGTTCTAAAATCCCCGCCAAAAAAGACTCCCTCTTTGCCCTCCAATCCCCCTCCTATCCTCAGCTATAACCCCTTTGACTCATTAGGATAAACCTCCTTAAATCAGGACCCTCCTCCAGCCTCAAACCCTTCTCCTCCCCCTGACCTACCCCTAATCGGAATCATCGACAAGTCAGATGCAGATGATCCCTCCATGGAGGAAGCACAAGGATCCTTAGAGAAATAAAATCCAGCCGCAAACCTGCACACTCAACATAATCAAGAAAAAGAAGAAGGAGAGATCTCGCTGGAGAAGCCGAGAAAATAGGAGCGACGAACAAAAAAGGAAGTCAGAGAAGAAGCAACCACTAAAGAAAAGGCTCAAGGAAAGCAGCAAACTATAGAACATATTATCTAAACATCAACAAGGAAAGCAGGAACTAGAGGAATGGAACACTCGGTCTATGACAGTCGAGCTCTCTCCACCACCCTCTAATGATCTTTCTCTCTTGGAACTGTAGGGGCTTCGACAGTAAGCTTAAAGCCGAAGCACTAAAAAATCTAAAAAAAATGGCCAACCCCTCAGTCATCCTTCTCTAGGAAACTAAAATGGACTCTTCATCATTTCTTGAAGCAACAAACAAAATTTTCAACAACACTGGCGGAGCGGTAGTTAGCTCTCAAGGAGCCTCTGGCGGCATCGCAACTCTCTGGAACGAGCAAATTTGGAATTTTGAGGTAATATTTGAAACCCAAAATGAGATTTTAACAGTTCTAAAAAATAAGGACAACAATAGCATCATTTTTGTGGTCAATGTCTACATGCCAAACTCTTATAAAGACAAAATGGAAACCTAGATCTCTCTCTCAGATCTCAGAAACTCCATAGACCCCTCCTCCTGTATAGTCGAGGGAGGCTTCAACACCCACCTCAGACCTGGAGGAAGAAAAGGAGGAAGCAAAGTAATAGATCCCTTCTCAAAAAACCTCACCGACCTCATTTCAGATTGGTATATGCAAGACATCAAACCCGCAAAAGGAAACTACACTTGGAACAATAGACGGGCTGGCCTTCAACATATAGCAACTCGCCTGGACTATTTCCTCATTAGCAGCAACTTCCTCCTTTCCCCTTTCTTCATCTCCTCCAAAATTCTCCCCTTTGTAATCTCAGACCATAAACCTATTACCCTCTCTTTCCTCTCCCCCCAAAACTTTGGTTTCCTCCCCTTCCATTTCAGCCAACTCTGGTTGGACAACCCAGCCATCCCCTCTCTTGTTACAAAATCTTGGACCACCCCCTTCTATGGCTCCCCTAATTTTGTCTAGGAAAGTAAGCTCAAATCCGTAAAGCTATCACTTAAAGAATGGGTGAAAAATTCATTCATCCCCCCTCAATAGGAAAAGCAAGAAAAAATAGAGAAGCTCATAAAAATTCAGCAACAAATAGAATCGGAAACAGTAACAAAAGCATTGATGAATCAAGAAAAAGAGGCGCAACAACACCTTCAGTTCACACTACGCAGAGAAGAACATTTGAACCCAAAGTCTAGAAGCCTCCAGATAAAAGCAAGAGACTCAATCACCTCCTTTTTCCACAAGCAAGCCCAATCTCGGAGAAAAAAAAACACAGTCACCTCCATTACCTCTAGCACGGGGCAGCAAATTGACTCCTTCAAGCAGGTTAAAGCAGAGGCTTGTCACCACTTCAACAATCTATACCAGCAACCAATTGAGGAAGCAAAAAATACAGAGGCTATTGACATGCTTGCTAACATCCTTGAGTTAGTCATAGAATCAGAAAATAATCAACTAATTCAGGATGTCTCAGAGGAAGAAATAGCCAAAGCAATTTGGAATTTGGATCTTGACAAAGCCCCTGGACCTGACAGATTTCCAATCAGATTATATCGATCCTACTAGGACATCATCAAATGGGACCTGAAGAAAATGCTAAACTACACTTTGCACAAATAGAAAGTTGGAGGGGCAACCAACTCCACTTTCCTAGCCCTCATCCCCAAAGAATCCAATCCCTCTAATTTCTCTCGCTTCCACCCTATATCTCTCTGCAACTCCTCCTACAAAATCCTCACCAAAATTATCGCGAACCGACTCACCCCCTTTCTTACAAAATTAATCTCAAAAAATCAGGGCAACTTTCTTAAAGACAAGCAGATAACAAACAACATTGTTCTGGTTCAAGAAGCCATACACTCTAGTAAGAAAACCAAAACTCTAGGTATGGTCATCAAGCTCGACATGGCAAATGCTTTTGACTGGGTCAAACATAGTTTTCTCTTCTCAATCCTCAAATAATATGGATTCTCATAAAACTTTATCAATTGGATCAAATCTTACATCAGCACGCCTTGGGTTTCTCCTCTCCTTAATGGGTGTCCTGCAAATTTTTTCAAGGCAAGCAAAGGCCTTTGACAAGGCTTTCATCTCTCTCCTTTTCTTTATATTTTGTTAGCAGACTCTCTCAGTCGAAATTTGGAAGAAGAACAAAGAAAAGGAAAGCTCCCTGGTCTACTCATAGCGAGAGGGGTAAAATAGATAAACCAATCTCAATTTGCAGATGACACTCTCTTACTGGGATTAGCCACAATCTGCACCACCAAACGATTCCAAAATATTCTCAGCTCCTTCCTTACAACTTCAGGTAGCAAGTTGAACATATCCAAATGCAGAACTTATGGATGGCATGTCCCAGGGCATATAAAAGAACAAATTGCCAGAATATTTGGCTTCCCCATCATCACTACATAGAATCATTTTATATATCTGGGAACGCCCATTTTCCTCAGTTCTTATGGTTCTTCAGCCTGGTTATAAATCATAGGGAAAATACCAGCGAGAATTCAGAATTGGGGAGGTCGTTGGCTCAACCCCACTGGAAAATTGTTTTAATAAAATTAGTTATTTCTTCCCTCTCCATCTTTCAATGCTCAAGATTACTAGCTCCCAAAGGTATTCTTGAGAAAATCTCCAGAGATCTAATATGCTTTCTCTGGGCCAGTGGCAAAATGAACACAAAAAAATTCCACCTTATAAACTGGAAACAAATCTGTCAGCCCTAAAACAAAAGAGGTTTGGCCATCAAGGATCCATCTCTAATGAATATCTCATTGGGAGCTAAGCTAGCTTGGTGTTTAATCATCGGAAGACCTAATTGGTGGAAGCTAGCTCTTCTAAACAAATACTTCCACTCCTCCATACTACGATGCTTCGATGGACCCATCCCCACCCTCCCGGGCTCCCCGATATGACGCCTTCTCAAAAATGTTTCTCCCCTTATTCAGACCAAGCTCTCATGGACCCATGCAAATGGAGATTTAATAAATATTTGGTCAGATCATATCCTCAGTCGTGAACCCCTGAGCTCCCACGCGACTCTCCAGCCACTCAAATATTGGTGTTGCGCTAATGGCTTCTCCAAGCTTCATGATTTTTGTCTCTGGAGCACCGAAGGGGATTGGATCAAATGGAAGTCGCCTAATTCCCCCAGATTTTCTCAACCCACTCCTTCCCATCTACTTCAACAATCTAGCCAGTTGCGCTCCCCCTAATCATTCCATTTCATACTCCCGAAGCTAGGGTGATAAATCTTTTTCTGTCAAGGACGGTTATACCCATATGCTCTCTGAAATTCAAGGTCCCCCCCCCTCTAAAATTTGGAAAGAGATATGGTATGATCCCTCGTTACCCAAAATCAATACTTTTTGTTGGCTCTTGGTCCATGGAAAAATCTTAACAGTTGAAAACCTCCTCAAACGGCGCATCCAGGGCCCCTCCCGTTGCCCCTTCTGTCTTGCAACCTAAACCATCACCCACCTTTTTATGGAATGAAATTTCACTATCCAACTCTAGAACCTCATCTATCTTCCCCTTCTCATCTCCCCTCCTCCCCAAGACAATTGGAACAACCTTTTTACCCTATGGAAACAAAGATATGCTGGCAGCTTCAAAAACAAAAAACAATTCACTCTTCTCTGAAGACAAATTCCCAAATTTGTGTGTTGGGAACTCTGGTTAGCTCGCAATCAAGTTATTTTTCGCGAGAAGCTTCCCCCTATGCATAGCATTTTCGCTAAGATCTGTGGTTTAATATCAGAAGTCTACAGAACTAAAGCAGTTGGTTTCGATCTTCCAGGCATCTTGGAACCAAGTGAAGAAGATTGGGTCAACTATATTCGGGGGCCATCAAGGGCCATCCCCACCTCTCCTAGGAAGACTCCCAAACAACAAGATTGGCAATTGTGTATTGACAACAATAAATTCTCACACTGGCAAAGATAACAACATACCTCCCTTCTTTTCTTCAATGGAGCAGCAACAAGTAACCCAGGGGTGGCAGGTGCGGGGGGAGTCGTCTACGATTTTGAGGGACAAAAAATAGTTGATTTCTCCTGGGGTTTGGAGAAAGTAACTAATAACAGAGCAGAGATCCTCACAGTCTATATGGGACTTAAGCTAGCATAGGAGAGGAACATTCAAACTCTAACTGTTATAGGGGATTCTGAAATAGTCATAAAGGAGCTTTGGGGTCTGTCAAGTTCGCCAAAAGGCCCTCTTAAAGGTATATGCTCGGGAATAAACTCTCTAAAGAAGAACTTCATCAGCCTTAGCTTCTTCCATATCTTGTGAGCTCAAAACTCAGAGGTAGACAATTTGGCAAAAACAACAAAAATCCTATAACAGAGTCATTTAATTACCAATCAAACCTTCTCTTATGTTTGGTTGCCTTAATTTCGCCTATCCCTTCGTCCCTTCACCTAATCTAAGGAAACATTTTACCCATCCCACTCCCCCTCTCCTAACCCCTCCAACCATCACTTGCCCCTCTTTCCCATCCCCCTTCCTCCCTCTCCCCCTCTCCCCTCTGTCTCGACTCTCGAGAACCACACCCCCTTTCCCGCGCTT
>JZKD02S2124566.1:34600-46200 GCA_000966675.3 Picea glauca
CCTCGTCTACATATTTGGACGATCCACCATCACTCCTCAGCGTCCTACGTCCTCTCATCCTATGCAAAATCATCTTCTCTCGTGGGTCTCGATGACTTCCTCCACTCATAACAGTTTGTTGATCCTTTCCCATTGGATTCAATTCAACTTGTACAACTCTCTCACCTGGCTCTGCGTTCCCTTCAGCTCTAGCGAGCTCTCCTTGCATCCTTTTTTTCAAGTCTTTCTCCCAATCATCCCCCGCTCCTTTCTGCACAATGCATGCTCGCCTCTCATTCACCATTACATTGTGCGGTGAAGGTCCAGAGCTCCTTGCACCTGCCCAGTCTATGCCACTAAATAACTTCGAGAGCAATTCTAAACTCTACGAACATACTGCAGGAAAATTGAAGAGCGCTCAGGCTCGCAGCACCGCGAACTCCAATAGGAAAACCAAGGGATTCGTGAAAGCATGACCGAGATTCAGTCCCAAATGCAGCAACAAGAAATTTGACACAATCAAGAATTGGCATATGTCCTTAGGGGGGTCAATCGAAACACAAGACAGATTGGAGTAGTCACTCAATGCCTGGGAAATCCCCAATAGCCAACTCACTTTGTTGGTACTGATGAATCTCGACTACCCTCGACTTTCCACTCTGTTGCTAGCAATGATCATCATGTCCCTATAGCGCCAGGATTCTTAGATCGCATTTGGGCAAAGGAGAACCAGGCTCAGCACTTTGCAGAGGCGCATCAAACAGAGAAGAACCTAGAAGCTTAGCAGGAAGAACCAAGGCAGCCCTACATCTAGCTTTAGGTTTTTACGAATTGTAAATTTTTATTGTTGTTAAATAGGTTTATTGCCATCTTCACATGGCAGAATTACAGTTTATATATAACAATGACTACATCTCTCTCGGGCATAAATAGACACATTCACTTCTATGAAAGCAGCAGAGGTGCCCGCACCCTGCCACCTATCTCTATCTTTTTGAATTTTGACAATTTTTTCATATAATACAAATCTAACCATTTATGTTTAAAAAAAATAAAGTAATAAAAATAATAATTACAATATACACAAGATCAAGTTTAAAGAGATGAAACCGAAATATTATATATTATAATGCTTTCTATTATACACAAGATCAAGTTTAAAGAGATGAAACCGAAATATTATATATTATAATGCTTTCTATCATCCGCTTTCTTAATATCACGAAGATTTTTTTTTAATACTATTTTAAATCGTGTTCCATATTGTATTTCACTATGCATTTTTGCAAAAGCTCGTTATTATTTTATAAATATTCATTATTATTTTATAAATATTAATTGTTTTTAAATATTAATTGTTTTTAAATATGAATATTATTTTATAAATATTCAAAGATCACCGCATATAGTTTTATATAAGAGTCCTTACATGTTTTTTCAAAAGATAATGTTAGGGACAAGCAAATTAATGGCGCTAATGTGGGACAATTGTTTTCGAAGTCTCTGAAACGACATTGCAAATGAGGGAAATTAATCATAGCATATAATCCATTAAGCATAAGAGGCATAGGTTGTGTGAATTTTCTAAAAAGATTCAACACATAATAACCTTGTAAACCATTGTTTTTCATAATGACAAGGGACAAGCAAATTGATGAGCTAAAGTAGTGCTTACATTGCACCACAACTAGGTGACATGAGTGTTTTCAAAGTATTTGAAATATATGGGGTGAAATTAGTCATTGCCTAGGAGCCATCAAACATTAGAGGAGCGAGTGGTATTATGCATTCTCTAATATGATTTTTCTATAATTTAGAACAAAAAAATTTGGAAATTTGCAAAGCGTTTTATTTAATTCATCGAGAGTTGAATAATGTTTCCAATGGTGAGTCCTACAGGCCAAACTTGCTCATGTTTTGATTCCTTGTGATTTATAATTTTGGCATAATGATTTTTTTTATTTTTTTTATTATAAAGAAGAATATTGGTTTTGCTAGTTTATTGAGCTTTCTAGCAGTTTTTTTTTGTTTTTTCGCCTTTACTTTTTTTTATGAACTTTCCCCCTTGTTGGTCGAGAAACCACTATAGGTGAAAGTTGTTTCATATATCAGTTCCCACTTCAGCTGCGATTGTAAACTCTTTGATTTGAAAATACATTATATATTAATATAATGGAGAAATTTTCTCGTTGAAAAAAAAAAAAAGTTATCATTTTTAATAATTAAAAATGTTGTTTTTTAATGAAGTGGTAAAACTGATCATAATTTAGTTGTTAATTAACAGTAAGAACAATTATCATTAGTTGTTATCTACAAATGTGGGTTTACTCATAATTATTATTCTAGAAAAATCACGCCATTTGAAATGATTAATTGGTAGTCTATAAGGGGGAAAACTTTCACTTCTCCTAGATGTCTTTGGGTCTTGGATCGTTAAGATATTTCCTTACATCCAAGGAAGACAAGCTCTTAACCAGTCAGCAATAATTTTAAATCTTGCTCCATAGCCAAATTGTAGTTTTATCCTAGATAATATTTGCAAGGAAGCCAATATCCCTCGTGGTCATCATTGAAACTACCTTCAATGGAATCATATGTTTTTTATTCGCATTTAACTTCAATCCCATACATAAAACTATATATTATTCTTTGTTGTAGTTTAATTCTCATGTATTTTGTATTTATTGATATAAAAACATTTAAAGCAATGTAAATTAATATCTAGTACAAAAAATTATTGTATTAGTTTTTATTGTATAAAAATTTGGTAGTAGTTTGGAATTTGATTAAAAAAAATTATATGGATATAACCTGGTAAATGTATATTTGATTTTTTTATTTATAATAAGTATCATGTTTTCCATATCTATTTATTTATAAACTAAAAAATAGTCTCAAAATTTCAAAATATTCAAAAAAATATTTATAAATATAATTTAAACTACCAAATGTTTAAGGAATAAATTATTATTTTTTATTAATTGTACATTTTTTTAAGGTTGAAATTCTTATAAAATTTAACAAAATCCATATTTTTTATCTATTAGATGTATATTTTTGTATCTACTTGGATTAGTCATGTTTTTTTAAATTTACAAGGATCAACAATGAATTATATGTTTGTTTTTATGGATATTCACATATATGTCTACATGTATCATTTTATCAAGTCAAAATATTTTTGTAGGATACTATACTATATAATATTTTATTCATTAAAGTTTTCTATGGAAGCTTCTCTTGTTATTGCTTTTAATATGAGCATTAGCCACTATATGTTTAAAATAGGTTGGGATATAGATTCATAGGTTGATTTATGTTGGATATATTTTCATTGATATGTTGTCATTGATGTTAACAGTCGATGTCATTGTGATGTGATGATAAGTTTTTATGATGAATGGTCATTGATGAGTTATCATTAATGAATTGTCATTGATGTCAACAGTCATGATAAGTTGTTATGATGGCAACATGAATCAGGCATGAACAATTATACAGTTGGCATTAATGTCAGGATGGCCAATAAGGTTTGTCCATGTGTAATGTAGGGTCAATGATGGAAAGAAAATGTAGTAGAACAACAAGGTTAATATTAGGAGTAATTGCGCAGAAGACATAACGCGAGGTGCAGAGGAATCTACCTAAAAGCTCAAGACAGGCAGCATATTAGATCACACAAGATCAGAGCATGCAGATATTCTTGGTTCAGTTGGAAACCAAGTATAAACCCAAAAATCTCAAAAGAGATGACGCATAGGAGGCTCAGAAGAAATGACGCACATAAGCTGTCCATTATCATTACGGGACAAAACAGGACCACCAGATCTGGGAGTTACAAGAGAATGACCGTTGGAGGACTGGTCAACGATCAGATCAAGTCGCGATTGTTGGATATGCAAGTGCCAGACCAAGGGTAGGGATTGATTGTGAAGCACAAAGGGAGAATTAAACATCGTGTTAATTCCAATCCTGCAATTAGTCTAGACCGTTAGATTACAAGAGAAGGACCGTTGGAGGACTGGTCAACGATCAGATCAACTCGTGACCGTTGGATACACAAGCGCTAGATCAAGGGTAGGGATTAATTGTGGAGCGCAAAGGGAGGATTAAACAACGCATTAATTCCAATCTCGCGATTAGTTTAGACCGTCGATTGTCACCCACCAATAGATCTACGGTTGGCATCAGTTCCACTACCAACGAGCAGTTTCCATTGCGGAGCTTGACGATAGTTTTAAACATCGTGCTAGTTGGGACCCTGCAATCATCCTTGATCGTTGATCTACTCTGGGAGAATTCTCGATGGTTGGATCAAGTTGAGTGGAAGGACAAAGTAATACATAAATAAGGACCATCACATCTAGAGAATACATTATGATCGTTAGATCCAAGAGGAGGACATGTGCCACATCGGGATATCCATGTAAGCAAGACCACGTCAGCAAGAACACGCGGCGCAATCAGATGATGACAAGTGTCAAGATGAAATTGGCATTTCAGGTACGTGTAAGTCATGAATCTAAGTAACACGTGGTAGCCACTCGGCCAGTGCCAAGTCAGCAGTGACGTCAGCAAGTTACATCACTTTGGGAGTATGTACTTCGGGGGAAACCAGTTTCTAAAACCAGTAACTACCCGAAGCGTCGAGGGCCGAAGTTAACACTAATCGTTGATCTAATTTGGGAAATGTTATCGACCGTTGATCAAGTACAATGGAAGGATAGACTAAGCGTAAACCATGAAGTCATGTTAACCGTTGATCTACTTCAGAGAGCGTTCTCAACTATTGAAGATTATGGACACGTGTCTTTGATTTGGGAGGTTTAATGATTACAAAGATTGGAAATAGTCGAACGTCGAAGTTTCAAAGTGAACGAGAACTGTTCATCGTGCAAATAAAATATCGACCGTCCGATCTACTACGGTGAAATCTGCTTCGAGAGATTTGAAATATTACAGAGGCTAGAAGTCGTGAAGGACAAAGTCCTGAAGTAACGACAATCGTTCATCTCATTGTGCGATTAAAATGTGACCGTTGATCTTGACAAGTGATAAAGCACTTATTTAGCCTAGTACCTAGTCACCACCTATGGTCATATGGAATAGAGAAATAAGGGTAAAAGAAGAGGCAATGCTTAAATCAATAAGCCCATGGTTTTGCGCATATGGTCATATGTAAATGGTTTGAAGGAAGCGCCTCATAAAGATTTAATTCAACAAAGAGTTAACACTAGAACAATACAAAGAATCGATAAAAGATCAAATATGATTTGTTGGTGAATTGAGAACACAGTAGAAGCATGAGTACAATATAATGAGTCGATCCATGTCTGTGATCAACTCATGAAGACAAAAGAACTGACACACTGTCAAGATTAAGAGAGTTAAATCATGAGCATTATGAATAAAGGATAAAAGGGAAAATGATATTATTTAAAGTTTAATATTATCATTTAAATGAAAAGGTACAATGGTTCAAATATCAAAAGACACAATGATTCAAATTCACACCAGTTGGAAGACTATATAAACAAGAAAGAATGGTGAGAAGAAAGTGTAGTTGAATTTGTTGAAGTATATATATTTATATATAATAGAGTGAATGATGGTTCATTCTATCAGGTTGGTGCATGTTTACAAGTTGGGTCTTGTATGAGGATTGGATTCCTCACATCTCAGTTGGATCTGAGATCAACAAACTAGGACTTGTTATTAAGATTGGATTCCACATTTCTCAGTTGGATCTGAGAACTACAAGTTGGGTCTTGTAACAGAGAGTTGGGTCTCTCATAGTTGCTTGAAGTTGAATATATTAAAAAAATGATGTTATGTATTAATTCAAATTAAATAAATAAATAAAGTATTTATTATTTTATATATTGGTTGAGAAAATGAAATAAATATATGTTGTTAAGTTAATTTATGAAAAGTGGAAAATTTTCCAAAGTTTTGTGACATTGATTCACCGCCCCTTTCTCAGTGTCAAGTGTCCATTCAACAATTGATATTAGAGAAAGGTTCCTTCAGCATAGTTTAAACACTAAAGGTAGATTCAGAAGAAATGAGTGGACAAATTGTTATCTCCACAAATGAAGCTCCCTTATTTGATGGAACAAATTATTCATCATGGAGGGAAAATATGAAAAGATATATGAAGTCAAGAGGATATGGAGTTTGGGATTTAGTAGTAAGTAGGCCCTAGCACTTAACTACTTCAAAGAGCAAAACCAAAACTGCAAAAGAGGCAAGAAGAAACAATTCATTAGCCTTAAAATCAATCCAGGATGGATTGTCAGACCAAGTCAAAGAAAAGATGAGACACTAAAAATCTACTAAAGAATTGTGGCTCCAACTAGAAAATTGTTATCAGAATGAAACACAAGAGGAAGATAAATCCTATCAAAGTGAGGAACAAGGCTTAGATAAAGAGGATCCATGTCAGAATAAATAACAAAACTCAAAAGAAAAGAATTCTTATCAAGATAGGGAACGAGATAAAGAAAATGAAAATTGCAATCAGATTGAAGAACATAATACAGAGAAAAAGATTTATAATCAGAATGAAATGCAGGACTTGGTGCAAACCTCAGTCAACAATGAGAAAGACAACCTCATCAAGGAATTGAGGCATACCTTAGTAATCACTAAAGAAAAATTACATAATCTTAAGACTGATGTTATACTTGCAATAGATGAGATTCATATGGAACCAAGAAATTATATGCATATTAAAGTTCCTGCGGATGTTCTTGACCATATTGAATATATATTTATGTGCACTTTTGAAGATTTAGTGAAACTTCAACAGATATATCAATCTAACCATGAAGAGCATGAGAAAAATATTCAATTAGAAAACAAAGAAGAAGAGATCAAAATTGAAAACCGAAGTTACTAATCTAACAAAAGAGATGGAAGAATTAATTACACATGACAGTAAAAGAAAAGAAGTACTAAAAGAATCAAAAGAATTAGTTAACAGTCTAAACACTCAACTTGAGGAAATTAAAGAAAGTGAAGAAGACCTAGAGATCCATTTAACAAGGAAAGAGAATTCTTACCACATGATGGAATTGGAAATCATCAATTTCAAAAAGATAAATGAAAGTACTAATGCAGATCTAATGACTCAAATTGAATAAGCTAAGAAAAAGGAAGAAGCCCAAAAGATCCAAATAACTAAAAAGGAAGAAACATGCCAAATGTTTGAATTAGAAGCCATCAACCTCAAAAGGATTCAGCTAGAACATGAGGAAGAAATCAAAATATTGAAAACTAAAGTTTTTGATCTAACAAAAGATATGGAAGAATTAACGACATATGACAAAACTATTAAATGCAAAGAAGTCTTGGATGAGACAGAAGAAATAATCGTCAATCTAAAGACTCATCTTGAACATGCTAAAGAAATGGAAGAATCCATGAAGATTCAGTTGACTAAAAAGGAACAATTATGTCACATGTTGAAGTTAGAAATAGTCAATCTCAAAAAGATGAATGAAAAGACAAATAAGATTGTCAATTTCCAGAATAGCTCAGTTATCCTAGATAAGATTTGGAAGAGCCAAAGATCAGTTGATCACAAAATTGGTCTTTGATACAATAATAAAGAAGACAATGACAAATGGATCACCATTTACAAACATGAGAAAGGATCATCCTTCTCAAAGGGAAAAGGTGCAATTACAAAGCAATTATAAGTCATGAACTTTGTTAAGGAAGGAATCTATAGAAGTAAAAAGGAAGAAGAAAATCAAATGACAGATTTCTCAATCCAAAATAGAATCAAGAATGGAAACACCTTCAATGGCTATTTCTTTTCTTGTCATAACCTTGGCCATAAAGCAATGGACTGCAAGAAACTAGAGAAAGGATATACAAGTAAATCCAAAAACTCAATTAGATGTTGGAGATGTAATTTTTTTGGGCACACAACAAAATTTTGTCATACAATGAGATGTTACAACTGTGATAGGTTTGGGCACAAATCCCAAAGCTGCAGGAGTTCAAAAATTCAATCCTTATATAAGTCATTCAAATCAGTGAGAAAACCTAATAAAAGTTGGAAGAAGAAAGGAGATGACAAATCTCCAAAAACACAATTAAAAAGAGAAGATCCAAAAAGCATAATATCTCATAGAAAGATCTGGAGAAGAAAATCTGAAGGAGAAAGCAAGAAAGATGATATTACACCTGAAAATGAAGAAACTAATAATAAGAACATGATGGGTGAAGGTCCTAATAACGAATGTGAAATTCAATATGAAATAAATCAAGCCCAAGAAAAGAAAGTGTCTATAAAATAATATGGGACAATATCAAATTCTGATGATGTCATAAGTTGTTAGCAAAAGAAAGAAAATACAAAAAGAAATTTAAATTGGTTTCTACAAAATCAAAGGATTATGCCAAGAGTTTTTRAWTTAACATATGGAAAATCTTGACTATCTATAKATTAGTGGTCAAAAGAAAAATCATTGGTAGGGTTAGTTGTAGAATACRAGAAGAGGAAAAATAAAGGTAGCAGAGAAGTTCAAGGAGTATCATTCAACAAAGATCAATTGAYAACAAAATTGGTATTTAAATCAATTGGTATCATTCCTCAATTGATATTCATGTGAAATATCAAAGAAGAATAAGAAGCAGATCAAAAAAAAAGATCAGTAAGATTCATACTCTTATTCTATTTGACAAAGGAAAGTCAATAAAAAATCAGGAGGAGTATTTTGGTTATTAAATAAGAAAGTAATTAGATTAATTTTTGAAAGACTTGATCACTACAAATGGGTATCACTACAAGTTGGTATCAAGAAGACTACTTATGTGAACACAAATATACCAATGGACTAATATAAACAGTTAATAAATTAATAGGGGAAGAGACCTTGTCGGGAAGAGATACCCTTTCAGAAACAAAGGGGGAGAGTAGTCAGAATCAAAGAGAGCATATTGACAAGGGGAGCTACCCAAATTCATATTTTGGTCAACAACATGCAAACAGATAGAGGTTGATCAGAAGGGGAGCAATCCTTTTCCATTGATGTCAAAGGGGGAGAGTAACTTCAGAAGAGAGAAGCATCATCACAGGGGGAGTATGAGTATGAAGTTAGTGTGTTGCCCTCAATGACAAAGGGGGAGATTGTTGGACAGATTGTCATTGATGTCAATAGTCGATGTCATTGTGATGTGATGATAAGTTGTTATGATGAATGGTCATTGATGACTTATCATTAATGAATTGTTATTGATGTCAACGGTCATGATAAGTTGTTATGATGGCAACATGAATAGGTCATGAATCATTATACAGTTGGCATTAGTGTCGAGATGGCCAATAAGGTCTGTCCATGAGTAATGAAGGGTCAATGATGGAAAGAGAATGTTCAGAACATCAAGGTTAATATCAGGAGTAATCGCGCAGAAGAAATAACGTGAGGTGTAGAGGAATCTACCTAAAAGCTCAGGAGAGGCAGCGTATTAGATCACACAAGATCAGAGCATGCATATATCCTTGTTCAGTTGGAAACCAAGTATAAACCCAAAAATCTCAGAAGAGATGATGCACAGAAGCCGTCCATTATCATTACAGGAGAAACCGGGACCGTCAGATCTGGGAGTTACAAGAGAAGGACCGTTGGAGGACTAGTCAACGATCAGATCAAGTCATGACCATTGGATACGCAAGCGCCAGATCAAGGGCAAGGATTGACTGTGGAGTACGAAGGGAGAATAAAACGTTGTGTTAATTCCAATCCCGCAATTAGTCTATATCGTCATATTACAAGAGAAGGATCGTTGGAGGACTGGTCAACGATCATATCAAGTCATGATCGTTGGATACGCAAGCGCTAGATCAATGGCATGGATTAATTGTGGAGCGCGAAGGGAGGATTAAACAACGTGTTAATTCCAATTCCTTAATTGGTCTAGACCGTCGATTGTCACCCACCAATAGATCTACAGTTGGCATCAGTTCCAATACCAGCGAGCAGTTTCCATTGTAGAACTCAACGACAGTTTTAAACGTCATGCTAGTTGGGACCCCGCAATCATCCATGATCGTTGATATACTCTGGGAGAATTCTTGACCATTGGATCAAGTTGAGTGGAAGGACAGAGTAATACATAAATAAGGACGATCAGATATGGAGAATACATGATGACTGTTAGATCCAAGAGGACGACATGTGTCACATCAAGAGATCCACGTCAGCAAGGACACAAGGCACAATCAGATGATGACAAGTGTCAAGATGAAATTGGCATTCCAGGTACGTGTAAGTAACAAATTTAAGTGACACGTGGTAGCCACTCGGCCAATTCCAAGTCAGCAGTGACGTCAGCAAGTTACGTCACTTCAAGAGTATGTACTTTGGGGGAAACCAGTTTCTAACACCAGTGACTACCCAAAACATCGAGGATCGAAGTTAACGCTAATCATTGATCTAATTTAGGAAGCGTTATTGATCATTGATCAAGTACAGTGGAAGGATAGAATAAGCGTAAACCATGAAGTGACGCTAACCATTGATCTACTTCAGAGAGCGTTCTCAACCATTGAAGATTATGGACATGCGTCTTTGATTCAGGAGGTTTAATGATTGCAAAGATTGGAAATATCTGAACGTTGAAGTTTCAAAGTGAACAAGAACCATTCATCGTGAAAATAAAATATCGACCGTCTAATTTACTACGACGAAATATGCTTCAGGAGATTTGAAATATTAAAGAGGTTGGAAGTCCCGAAGTAACGATAGTCGTCCATCTCATTGTGTGAATAAAACGTGACCGACGATCTTGACAACTGATCAAGCACTTATTTCTCCTAGCGCCTGGTCACCACCTACAGTCGTATGGAATAGAGAAATAAGGGTAAAATAAGAGGCAACGCTTAAATCAATAAGCCCATGGTTTTGCGCATGTGGTCATATGTAAATCTTTTGAAGGAAGCGCCTCATACAGATTTAATTCGACAGAGAGTTAACACTAGAACAATACAGAGAATTGATAAAAGATCAAATATGATATGTTCGTGAACTGAGAACACAACAAAAGCATGAGTACGATATAATGAGTCGATCCATGTCTGTGATCAACTCATGAAGATAAAAGAACCGACACACAGTCATGATTAAGAGAGTTAAATCATGAGCATTATGAATAAAGGATAAAAGGAAAAATGATATTATTTAAAGTTTAATATTATCATTTAAATGAAAAGGTACAATGGTTCAAATATCAAAAGACACAATGATTCAAATTCACACCAGTTGGAAGACTATATAAACAAGAAAGAATGGTGAGAAGAAAGTGTAGTTGAATTTATTGAAGTATATATATGTATATATAATTGATTGAATGAAGGTTCCTTCTATCAGTTTGGTGCCTATTTACAGGTTGGGTCTTGTATGAGGATTGGATTCCTCACATCTTAGTTGGATATGAGATCAACAAGCTGGGACTTGTTATGAGGATTGGATTCCTCATTTCTCAGTTGGATATTAGAACTACAAGCTGGGTCTTGTAACAGAGAGTTGGGTCTCTCATAGTTGCTTGAAGTTGAAGATATTCAAAGATTGATCTTATGTATTCATTCAAGTTAAATAAATAAATAAAGT
>JZKD02S2124588.1:18151-33740 GCA_000966675.3 Picea glauca
TAAAACAATCTTCCTCCCAAGCATTATAGCCCAGCTTCACAGAAAAGGTTCCACAGGGTAATGAAATTTTCACATAACATGCCTATAAAAGACCTCCATTCTTCCGCTAAAGCATCAGTGAGTCTCAAAGACTCCTCATATCTCTAACTAGATCTTCCTCTAGGCTGTGGGTCACCCACACTTATATATTTTAGACTAATGATATTTTGGGTCCTTAACTCTCTAATCGGAGGGTCAAAGAGATTGTAGTTTTGTCCTAATCCAAGCTAGGAATCCTCCCCCAAACGTATACTTCGGCCATTCCCAACTTTCCAAAATATCCACCCCCACACCATATTGAATGCTTCGACCAATGCCTTCCATATAATTGATTCTTTTGATGACTTGGAAGGAACTTTAAACCACTAAGCAATGTTCATGTTGGGGAAGTATTTTGAATTCATAACTCGAACCCAAAGAGAGTTTCCTTGCATGATCCTCCATAGATTTCTTCCAGATAGAGCCTTTACAAAGAAAATAATATCCTTAAGGCCCCAACCAACTAGCTCTTTTAGAAGGGTAATTGAGGACCATTTTGCAAGATGGATGCCTCGTTTTTTCCTTTTGACCTGCCCAAAGATATTCAAAGCTAAGTTTTGTAATATTTACTAGCACTTCTTTTGGAATGGATGCTATGGAATTCCAATGGACATGGATACTTTCCAAAATGAATTTAAGTAATAATAGCCTTCCTCCCCTTGATAGGAGCATGTTTATCGATACATAAATCTTCGATTCAATTTTCCCGAGTAGCCAATCCTAATCGTTTCTTTTGTAGTAGTCGAGATTAAGGTAAAATCTGAGATACTTGAAGCCCTCATTTAGGGGTTTTGTTTGTGTTGGAATGATATTGGAGAAGGAGCTTGTTTCTTCGTCCAAGCACTTATGAAAGATAGATAAAGATTTTTGCAGGACAATTTCCATTTCTATTGTGTTGCAGTAGAGTTCAATATATTTTTAAGGGAAACAATGTCTCCTCAAGTCCCTTGGACACAACACAAAATGTTGACCACAAATAAAAGGTGAGAGGTTACTTTACTGTCTGAAACCTGTATCCGACACAAACTTTCGCTTCTCCTAGATTTCTTAATCAAAATACTAAGAGCTTATGCAATGATTAAAAAGAGGAAGGGAGAGAGGGGGCATCCTTATATTAATCCTCTCGAAGCGTTGAAAAATTGAGAGGGGGACCCATTAATAATAACTGCAAATGAAGCACTTTTCAAGAAACCTATGGTCCAATTTACGGTTTGCAGATTCATCCCCATTTGCAAGAGTACTAGGTGAAGAAACATCTAGTTCACTCGGTAATACGCTTTGGAGAGGTCTAGTTTTAGGATAGTATATTTTTTCCTTTTATTTTTCACTAAATGAAATACTTCTTTTGTGATCTCTACAACATCATGAATCTATCTATTCTGTAAAAATCAAAATTTTTCTTCATTGATAAATTCACTGAGTAAAGGTTTCAGATGCTTCACAATGACCTTCGAGATGATCTTGTATGTGACATCACAAAAAGAAATGGTCCTAAAGTCCCCAAAAGTAGTTCCATCTTGAGATTTGGGGATTATGAAAAGAAAGGTTAAGTTGAAAGATCCTATAACTTTCCCCATTCTTTGTGACTCTCTTACAGTTAACAAGAGATCATTTTTTATCAACTCGTAAAAAAACTTAAAAAAAATCCATAATGAATGCATCTAGTCTTGGGCTCTTCTTACTCTGCACCGAAAAAATAACGGCTTGTACCTCTGCCTCTGACACTTCCTCCTCCAGGGCCTAATTCATTTCTTCTATGAAGATCTAAGGGAATTTTATTATTGCATTCAGGATTTCTTGGATAGGATGTCCAACAAGAGCTTTGAACATATTTTCAAAATCACTAGCCTCGTTTTCAACTTTTTCTTTAAAGGAGATTACTAGGTGACCTTTTTCATTTTTAATTTCTTGTATAGAGTTTATGTTCCTCCTAAGATTGGAAAATTGGTGGAAATACTTTGTATTGTTGTTACTAGATTTTAGCCACAATGCTCTAATGTTAAGGCACTGGGCTTTCTCTTCTTTATCCAACCATTCATTTCTAAGTTCTTTCAGTTCCTTTAGTTTCTTTAGCTGAGATTGACTTAAAGGGACATCATATATTTGAGTGTAAAGGAATGCAAGTATTTCTTCTGTGTCTCTCATGTCTCTTGGATTTTGATCTTTTCAAACTAACACCTACAATTTTATGGCTTTCTTCACCTTTGAAAGATTTGCAGTGAACTGGATCATCATGGGGTCAGAACCATCTTAGCTTAGTTTATTTCATTATGATTTTACTAATTTTGTGAAGTCTTCTTCTTCAAGCCACACTTAATTGATCTTTAATGGGGGGAGAGGTGCTTCCGATCCAAAACTACATTGAAGAAGAATTGGGCGATGATAAAAAATCACTCCATCGCTTATAAAGGATTTAATTCATATGTCTATCTCTAATAAATCCTTTGAGACTAGAAACCTATCCAGGAATTTATCTATTGCTTCTCTCCCGAATTTGAAGTTCTTCCATGTAGTTATTAATTTATTGTCTCCACATCAACAAGGCATAGCTCCTCAAAGAGGGAGAGTAAACATCCCCTTATATGGTCTTCCTTAGGGTTTTCACCCCACACTTCCATTAAATAAAAGGAGAAATTTAGATCTCCACCAACCACCATGAAGGGGTGTAATGTCTCTGTTGGCCTAGGAAGCATAAGGAGTGGTTATGTTAGCCTAAATTGGTTCCCGTAGGATAAATTAGAAAAGTCACCTAGGGAACTCAACTTTTTCCTAGGAAATAACTTTATAAAGTGAAAAGGGGAAAAAGGGGAACACGGGTCTTAGGCAAATGAAGTCACTTAAAAATTATAAAGTGTGCAAGCATAAAGTGACTTTAAAAAGAGAATTAAAAGTAAAGTGAGTGGGAAACAACTCAATGGAGAAATAAAAGAGGGGAAATGAGGAGGCACCCCTCATTCTTGTATCTGCTCATTTGAGAAAAATATTTTGGAGAGATCTTGAGAAGAGAGACTAGGGTTTTTGGAAACCCTTCTTTGTTTACTAGTTTCGGTGTTGAAACAATACACCCTAGCTAGTATTGGGATCATAATCACTCAGATTTCAACATTGTGTTGCATTGATAAGGAGAGAATCATTCTGACAATCGATTTATTGAGATGGGTGGATAATATTCTTAGTGGTTTCTCAGTGCATATTTGGAAAATCGATTTCTTGGTTATTGGTTGAGTTTATAGTTGTGGGCGCTAATATTCTTATTTTGGGCACTTTGTGATTCCTTGGGGGACTTGTGTTGCTTGGGGGTTGACTTGTTTGAAGAGAGGAATTGAAGATATCATTGCTAGCTCTTATATACTCCTTGTGGGGTATCAATCCTCTGAACTGGGAAGTTCTTTTTGCATAAGGTAGAAACAAACAATTGTTTCTTGAAGGCCAAGTTATATCTCCAAGATGGGCACATTTATTCTCTATTTCTTGACTGTGGAGCGCTGCAACTATTTCCTGGAGTCTATTTTTGTGCATGGTCAAGTACGAACAATATTTCTGGGCGTATTATATTATTATATGTTCCTATATTTGCAGCTGCATAAATATATATCTGATGGTGTTTCCTAGAGGGGTCGAACCTCTACTTTGAGGTGTCCATTTGTTGCTACTAGAAGACAATATTCCACTCTAATCAGATCACTACAGGAGTTCACCTATTCGCCCATTAACTCCAGGTTCTATCTTATTATTACAACATATATATTTGTTTGTTGATGTTATAAACCGAAACTATCATTGCAATTTTCCTTATGCACGTTCTGGGACAGTCTATATATGATTTTCTTGATTTTAATAAAATGATCAACCACTATTATAGTTTGTAGTAACATATTCAATGACTGTGATTATTGGAAATTACTTATGAATTTTTAAGAGGTCTCTTCATTGTAAAAATATATAAAAATTGCACCTACAATAGCTAGTATATAAACCGTTTGAAGAAATACCACAGTGACAATCCCTCCTTAAACTCAGAAAAATCACCTCAACTCTAAATAATACTGAGGTGGGTATCCTACAATGTTATCAGAGAATGTTCCTCTGTAGTTGTGGGCTTTGAGGGGAACTTATAATAAGATTTATGAGACCAAAAGACGAGCAGAATATTACTTACTGAAGACGTAGGGGAATAACCCCTGACCCCCCTGGGTGGGAAGAAGAAGAAGTGGTTAGAGAAAAAGAAACAAGAGAGGAAACACCATCTATCACAACTAAGGGAAACAAAACTATTGGGGAAGAAGATGACACCGAGATCAATAATATTTTCAATATTTTGAATGATTTGGCCAAGGGTCAAAAGACCATGATGGACCTTATGGGGAAACTAGCTAAGAATTCCTTGGAGGGCCCAACAAAGAAGAATCATAATCGTGATGGGGGTTCAAACAATGGAGAGGGTAGACACTCATGGACTACCATGAAGAGCCACCCCCACTTGTACACCAAATCCCCCAGACCTACTATGCCTCAAGTTTTGGGGAATGATGTTGCAGGTCCATTGATGCAGGTTGATTAGGAGGAGCCCTATAGGGAATATTTAGAGGAGTACATGAGGTTAGGAGATGCTTTCCACTCAGCCATGTTGTTCGTGGATTTCTACAATATGAAGAGCAGAAACCGATCGAGAGGGCCCATGAGGGCCATGACACAAAATTTTGAGTTGCAGCGTACCCTTGGGAAGGTCACTATTCCCAACTTTGACAGGGGCTCTAAATGCTCCAATAGATCATGGGTGTAGAAACTCGAAACTTACTTCCAACTACACCAGATGACAAAGATAGATGCCATTAAGTTTTCTCCTTTGCACCTGTATGGCGAGGCCCATGAGTGGTGGTACCATGGGTTAGTCATCTTGGGACATGTTGAGGTTACATCTTACCTAGACTTCACACAGAGACTCATCGAGAGATTTGACAGGAAAGACCATGAGCTTCACTTCAGAGAGTTGGATCAACTCAAGAAGACATGTAGCCCAGAGGCCTATATGTATGAGTTTCAGAGGGTTGTTGTGATGGTGACATACATTTCAGAGGGTCGTTTGGTGATGTTGTTTGTTGAGGGGCTAATGGATCCTCTATGAGAATGGGCCAAGGCCTATAAGCCTACCTCCTTACAGGATGTAGAGAGCAGAGCTGGGGACAAGTAGGATGCAGTTCCCAAAAGATGGTTTCCGCCCAAACCCACTTTTACCCCAAAGACTAAGGAAATCAGGCCACCTTAGAGAGATTGGGTTGACAAGGCCAAACTGGATGAAGAGACCAGAAGAGAATTGAGGAAAAGTGAATTATGTTTTAGCTGTCAGGAGCCATAGGCACTAGGAAACATATGCACTGGGAAGGACAGGATGGGAAAGTCCCATTACATTGAGGTATACTCTGACAGTGACAATGATGAGGATGAGGAGGTGGAGTGGGCACATGACCAGGGACATCCAACATCAGGAGAGGAATATTCACAGGATGGGGATAAGGACCCGGTCATGGTTTTGATGTCAGGATTTTTGAGGTATCATACCTTCAAAGTCAGAGGTGTTCTACAGGGGCACAAGGTGACAATATTGATCAATGGGGGAGCATCCCATAACTTCATTGATGGTAACATGGTTGAGAGGAGAGGAATTTCGACAAAGGAATTCAATGGGTTCACAGTAGTCATACCAGGAGGCCACTAGATGAGTTGCACCAAGTGGAATCCCAAGCTCACAATAACCATGGGAAACTACTCAATGATAGATGATTTCTTCATGGTGGACATAACAAAGACCAATGTAGTGTTGGGCATTCAATGGCTTTACTCTATTGGGAGATACACTACTGATCATAGGACCATGGAGATGGAGTTCATAGGCCCAGATGGAAATAAATTGGTCCTACGAGCCATGCACCAATACCCACCAAAGATTGTTTCATCGCATAACATGGAGGCAGTTATGAGGCATGGTGATATAGAGTGGGTTGTAGGGTGTTTTATTTCTGACAGAGAGCCAGGCGACCGTCTGCAACAACTTCCATAGGAATTATAGGTATTACTCCACAAACATCATAAATTATTTAGTGACATTCCTCCTGGCATTCCACCTGATAGAGGTTTTGAGCATATCATAGAGCTAGAAGAGGGGGTCCAAGAAGTTATCACAAACCCCTATCAGCACCCCAAATATTACAAGGACGAGATTGAAAAAACCATCAAAGAATTGTTGAAAATGGGCCACATCCGCCCTAGTTCTAGCCCATTTTCCTCTTCCATTGTCTTAGTCAAGAAGAAGGATGGTACTCTGCATATGTGTATTAACTATAGGGCTCTAAACAAGAAGACTATCAATAATCGATACCCCATACCCAGGATTGATGAATTAATGGACGATCACAGTGGAACCAAATTTTTCAGAAGATTGATCTTCGATTAGGGTATCATCAGATCAAGGTATGAGAGTAGGACGTAACTAAAATAGTCTTTTGATGAAACTATGGGAATTATGAGTTTCTGGTCATGCCTTTCAGGCTAACTAAATCCCCTTCCACTTTCCAGTCGTGCATGAATCATGTGTTTAATAAGCAGCTGAGGAAGTTGTTATTGGTCTTCTTTGATGACATCCTCATATATATCAAAACATGGGAGTACCATCTGCGACATCTTGATGAAGTACTGGGTATTATAGAGAGTCAGTAACTGGATGGAAAGGAATCCAAGTGCGAGTTTGGTATGACATAGATGCTCTACTTGGGGCACATGATTGGGGTGAATGGGGCACAGGTGCACCAACAAAAGATCGGGGCAATCATTGAGTGGTCTTCTCCCAAGAATGTGACAAGACTAAAGAGTTTCCTTGGTCTCTTCACTTACTATAGGGAATTTGTAAAAGGATTCTCATAGTTGATAGTGCCACTGAATGATCTCACCCAAAGGGGGGATTTCGTTTGGATAAAGGAGGCCCAAGAGACATTCTAGAAAATGAAGCAGGTGATGAGTTCATGCCATGTTTTAGCACTCCCTGATTTCACTCAACCCTTTGTCTTGGAGTGTGATACTTCAGGAATTGGGATAAGAGTTGTATTGATGAAAAGCGGTCACCCAATAGCATTTGAGAGCCACAAACTCTGAGAGTATGATTGACAATACTCCATATGTGACAAAGAGATGTTGGCCATAATTCATTCTTTGACCAAATTCCGAAAATACTTGGTGGGAAACAGGTTCAAGGTAAATACCGATCATAATAGCTTGAGGTTTCTCATGCAACAAAAGGAGCTGAGTGAGAGGCAAAAAAAATGGATCAGTAAAATCCAATCCTATGATTTTGCAATTGAGTATGTGAAAGGAAAAAATAATGTGGTTGTCGACGCCCTATCTAGGATACCCACTCTCTCTCTCATATCGATTTTAGTGGAATGGAAGGCACTTCTATTGGTAGAATACTCCAAACACAGGTTTTCTTGTGAGATACTTGATGGTTGGGTATGTGATGACAGGTACATGGTTATTGATGACATCATATATTATAAGGAATGGATCTATTTAGTACCAGAATCTCAGTTGAAAGACAAAATTTTGCATGCTGCGCATACTTCTCCTTTGGCAGGTCGTCCAGGGTACCTGAATACTTATAGACAAATTCGAGAGAGGTTCGCTTGGAAGGGTCTCAAGACTAATGTATTGAAGTTTGTATGGGAGTGCCACATCTGTCAGCAAGACAAGGTGGAACATACCTATCCAACATGATTTCTCCTTCTTCTTCCTATTCCTGAACAAAAATGAGAAAGCATTTTGATGGATTTTATTACAGGGTTGCCTCTGGTTCAGGTGAAGTATTGTATCTACGTGGTGGTTGATAGGCTTACTAAATTCACCCATTTATTTTCCATATCGTCCAAATACTCTCTAGCACAAGTAGCATAATTTTTATTCAAAGAGGTATTTCGACTGCATGGATTGCCAATGACAATTGTTAGTGATCGAGACAACAGATTCATGGGGGGTTTCTGACAGGAGATGTTCAGACTCATAGGGAAAAAATTAATGCTTAGTACCAATTATCAACCTCAGACTAGGAAGACCGAAATTGTGAACAAATGTCTTGAGGGGTGTTTGAAAAATTATGTATCGGGGCAACAAAAGGCATGGATCAAATGGCTACACTTGGGTGAGCATTTATATAACAACACTTACCACATGTCGATCAGGATGACACCTTTCAAAGCCTTGTATTCTTATGATTCCATCATTTTTGTGGACCTAACATTTGGGGACATTCGGGCACCCAAATCCAAATATTGGATTCAGGAGAGTCAGGAAATCTTGTGAACTCTCAAAGATAACCTGCAAATGACACAGAATCAACAAAAGATGTATGCCAACAAGCATAGAGTGGAGTTTAGTTTCGAGGTGGGAGACTTGGTATACCTTTGCTTGAATCTAGAAAGACATTCATCCTTGAAAATGAAAGGGGTAGAGAAATTGAATCCATGATTCTATGGTCCCTACACGATTTTGAGGCGAGTCAGGGAGGTGGCTTATGAGTTAGAGCTTCCAGAGGGGTGTAAGATACACAATGTATTTCATGTTTCATGCCTCAAGAAGATAGTGGGACAACATGTTGTCATCTCTACAGAGATACCACCATTGGATGAGGAAGCGCATTTGATCCTAATTCTAGAGGAGGTGTTGGAGACCAGAGAGCGGAAATTAAGGAACAAGAGCATCAAAGAGTACATGATAAATTGGAAAAATCTACCTATCGAGGATGCTACTTGGGAAGGAGAGTAGATATTACAACATCTTGGATTAAAATTGCTTGAGGACAAGCAATCTCGTATGGGGATGATTGTAATGTCCTCGTGGGCCTAGGAAGCATAAGGAGTGGTATTATTAACCTAAATTGGTTCCCATATTCTAAATCAGAAAAGTCACCTAGGGAACTCAACATTTTCCTAGGAAATAACTTTATAAACTGAAAAAGGGAAGAAAGGGGAACATGGGTCTTAGGCAAATGAAGTCACTTAAAAATTATAAAGTGTGCAAGCATAAAGTGTCTTTAAAAATAAAATTAAAAAGTAAAGTGAGAGGGAAACAACTCAATGGAGAAATAAAAGAGGGGAAATGAGGAGGCACCCCTCATTCTTGCATTTTCTCATTTTTGAGGAAGATTTTGGAGAGCTCTTGAGAAGAGAGATTAGGGTTTTTGGAAACCCTTATTTGTTTACTAGTTTTGGTGGTGCAACAATACACCCTAGCTAGTATTGGGATCATAATCACTCAGATTTCGACATTATGCTGCATTGATAAGGAGAGAATCATTCTCAGATTCGATTTATTGAGTTGGGTGGAGAATCTTCTTAGTCGTTTCTTAGTGGATGTTTGGCAAATCGATCTCTTGGTTATTGGTTGAGTTTACAGCTATGGGTGCTAATATTCTTATGATGGGTGGTTTGTCATTCCTTAGGCTACTTGTGTTGCTTGATGGATGAGTTGTTTGAAGAGAGGACTCAAAGATATCATTGCTAGCTCATATATACTTCTTGTGGGGTACCAACCCTATGAATTGGGCATATCTTTTGGAATAAGGATAGAAACAAACTACAATTGCTTGAAGGTTGAGTTATATCTCCAAGCTGGGCGCATTTATTCTCTATTTCTGGACTGTGGAGCACTGCCACTCTTTCCTGGAGTATATTTCTTTTCTTTGTCGAGTACCAACAATCTTTCTGGGTGTATTGTATTATTATATGTTCTTATATTTACAACTGCATAAATATATATCTGATGGTGTTTCCTAGAGGGGTCGAACCTCTACTTTGAGGTGTCCATTTGTTGTTGCTAGAAGATAGTATTCCACTTTAATCAAATCACTACAGGATTTCACCTATTCATACATTAACTCCATGTTCTATCTTATTATTACAACATGTTTATTGTTTTTTTGATGTTATAAACTGAAAATATCATTGGAATTTTCCTTATGCACGTTTTGGGACAGTCTATGTATGGTTTTCTTGATTTTAATAAAATGAGCAGCCACTACTTCTAGCGTTTTGCTTTGTAGTAACATATTCAATGACTGCCATTATTGGAAATTACTTATGAATCGTTAAGAGGTATCTTCATTGTAAAAATATATAAAAATTGCACCTACAACATCTAGTATACAAACCGTTTGAAGAAATACCACAGTGACAATCCCTCCTTAAACTCAGAAAAATCACCTCAACGCTGGAGAATACTGAGGTGGGTATCCTACAATGGTATTAGAACATGTTCCTCTACAATTGTGGGCTTTGAGGTGCACTTATAATCAGATTTATGAGACCAAAAGACGAGCGTAATATTACCTACCGAAGATGTAGGGGAAGAACCCCATACCCCCCTAGGTGGGAAGAAGAAGAAGTGGTTAGGGAAGAAGAAACAAGAGAGGAAACACCATATATCACACCTAAGGGAAAATAAGCTATGGGGGAAGAAGATGACACCAATGTCAAAAGTATTTTCAATATTTTGAATGATTTGGCCAAGGGTCAAAAGGCCATGATGGACCTTATGGGGAATCTAGCTAAGAACTCCTTGGAGGGCCCAACGAAGAAGAATCAGAATGGTGATGGGGGTTCAAACAATGGAGAGGGTAGGCAATCACACACTACCATGCAGAGCCACCCCCACTTGTACACCAAATCCCCCAAACCCACTATGCCTCATTTTTTGGGGAATGATGTTGCAGGTCCATTGATGCAGGCTGATAAGGAGGAGCCCTATAGGGCATATTTAGAGGAGTACAAGAGGTTAGGAGATACATTCCACTCATCCATGTCGTTCATGGATTTCTGCAATATGAATAGAGGAAACCAATTGAGAGGGCCCATGAGGGCCATGACACAAAATTTTGAGTTGCACCATACCCTTGGGAAGGTCACTATTCCCAGCTTTGATGGGGGCTCTAAATGCTATGTTAGATCATGGGTGCAGAAGCTCAACTCTTACTTCCAAATGCACCGGATGATAGAGACATATGCCATTAAGTTGTCCACCTTGCCCCTAGATGGCGAGGCGCATGAGTGGTGGTACCATGGGTTAGTAACCTTGGGAAATGTTAGGGTTACCTCTTACCTGGACTTCACATAGAGACTCATCACAATATTTGACAGGAAGGACCCTGAGATTCACTTCAAAGAGATGGCTCAACTCAAGTAGATAGGTAGCTAAGAGGCCTATATATCTAAGTTTCAGAGGGTTGTTGTGATGGTGACAAACATTTCAGAGCACCATTTGGTGATGTTGTTTGTTGAGGGGCTAATGGAGCCTCTATGAGGATGGGTCAAGGTCTAAAAGCCTACCTCCTTACAGGATGTAGTGAGCAGAGCTCGAGACATGCATGATGCGGTACCTAAAATCTTGTTTCCACCCAAACCCACTTTTACCTCGAAGACTAAGGAAATCAGATCACCTCAGAGAGATTGGGTCATCAAGGCCAAACTGGATGAAGAGACCAGGAGAGGATTGAGGAAAAATGAACTGTGTTTCAACTATAAGGAGCCATTGGAACCACGACATATATGTGTTGGGAAGGATAGAATGGGAAAGGCTCATTACATTGAGGTATACTCTGAAAGTGGCAGTGTTGAGGATGAGGAGGTGGAGTAGGCAGAGGACCATGGACATCCAACATCAGGAGAGGAATATTCACAAGCTAGGGCTAAGGACCCGGTCATGGGCTCAATGTCAAGATTTCTGAGGTATCATACATTTAGGGTCAGAGGTGTCCTACAGGGGCATGTTGGTAGCCAACAACTCTTGTCAAATTTTATCATGATAAAATGTCGTCGCCAAGGGATAATTTGTTTTTGTAGTTGCCTCCTTATCYTTACAAACTTTYATGTMTTTTTGGCTTTGAGAAGATTCATTGGCCTAGCTAAGTGTAAKATTTCTTCRTTTTTAATMTATCRTTTGTTTTGTTTAATTTCATGACTGAAAGCATGAAATTATAACAAAATTTTGGCTTGGGTAATCATCATACAGTTTGTGATTTCTTTGTTTCTTTTGCAAAAGGGATTACACCTAAAGGGAATCTATATTTTTATAAACCTTAAAGTTTGTAAGCTAATATTTTTATTTGTTGATCCACTACCATTGATTTATTCACTTGGGAGATATGATTTAGTCATTTCTATGGTTGATTATATGGTTTTTCACATTTGGTGTATGCTTGAATGTGCATAACCTTTGGTTAAATTCCAAATATTAATCCTACTCTTACCAGTCGCATCATGATCTGATCACCATGGTACATAACTGACACACTCATAATTCCACATCACCCTCTGTCCCGCATAATTCAGTCTCACATTCAATATTGGAAGAGGTAAGTGGTAGTGGTTTTGGTTTAGTGTTCATTATGCAGAATGGTTTACTATCGTGCGTGTCCTTTGGTTCTTACCCACCCAAAGCTCAAATTGTTAGTTATGGTAGCCTCCCAAGCCCTTAGGTATTGGGCCTCTCTCGATTTTGCAGACCTTTTACTGTTGTTTGTGTATTGGAGATCACAACCTACCTCTCACTGCCATTGCTATATCTGTGTGATAGTACCCATGGCGCCAATGATAAGAATTGAACCATTTGGTTTGCAAGACCTCCTCTCTCGTGACGATGCTGCAAGTGACATTTTAGCACATGGCTGTGACATTTTCATCAGACGGTTTGAGGGTTATAACCTGGCAGTGGCACATGCTTTCGCTTAGTCGTTTGATGGATCCAAGACTAAGATTGGGGATCTTCAACTCAAAGTGACCGAGGATTATATAGAACAAGATATGAGTTATCCCAAGAAGGGGATCGATGGTTTAAGAACATCAAAGTCGAAGGCGTGACTTGTCATTTTCTCATGGCATTTAAGAAATTGCAGTGCTGCCCAAAAGAGACATGGTTTTGCGAGATGGATTATGAGCAAACAATTACGATTTTGGAAAAACCGTTAAAAACCCATTTCTGAAACGGGGTCGTTTACCTTCCATACGAGCATTTTCTTCAGAAATGGATCTATCTCATAGGTATGCATCGTTTTCTGAATAACAATTTCTCAGAAAATTTGTTTCGTTTGAGTTTTTTTTATTTCCCCTTTCCTCTCTGTGGATTTGAAGATCTGCAAAAAATGTCTAAGTTTTACCAGACACAGAGGTTGAACCCACTGTCAATCATGTTTCACCATGGCCTTATTCGAATCCTCGTGATTTCACATCTATCTAAGACAGGGGACAGTTGGGAAATTTTCTTGTTGAGAAATAATTTTACCCTACCCAACAATATAACTAAATTACCTCTCCATATCAATGAAAACCCCAATCCTTGTAGATCTAACCCTACTGTTCCTCCCCATGAGCCGATTTAGGTTGTCCCAAATGAATCAGTTGTCAAGAAAAAAGGCAGGTATGCGAAGCAGAGTAATCCAGATGTGAATTTTACAAAGAGGATTAAGAAGGCTGGTAATGTGATTATTAAAAACTCAACAAATTTTAACACCATCATAAATTCAGATGCTTCTTTATCAAATCTCTAAAATGGTAAATATTTGTTTTGATTTTTGTGATTTGGTTTTGTTTGAAAAACAATAAATAGATTCGCTTTGATTTTATTTTTATTATTTTAGACTAGCTACAAAATCTTGTATCTTGTCTTTTGAAATTATTTATTTTGATTATTATCTAAATTCGATTTTGTTTTATATTTTTTAGGAAAACAATAGTTTATGATGTTATTTTCAAGGAGAATGAGTCATGGGATGAGCATTATTAGATTAGTATTTTCCTATTAAAAAAAAAACAATGTCATTTATGTAATTATTTTTTTATATAAACTCCTACAGGAGTATTCCTGTTGTTATTCTATTTTTGCAAAACAAACTTATTTTCAGGGATCATCCTCTATCTTGTATGATAGGAGGTAACTAATCCAGAACATGTTTAAATAGTTTTTGTTGTTTAGTGTTAATAGGAACTTTTTCTGGATTATAGTATGGACATATAATTTTTGGAAGTGATATGGGAAAACAATTTGTTGTTGGCTTTAGACCCGTTAAGGATTAAGGAAGACAATATTCCTAAAACTGCCTTTCGAACTCGGTTTGGACATTACGAGTTCATCATAGTACCTTTCGTATTGACCAATGCTCCAACAACATTCATGAGCCTCATGAACGGAGTATTCCAGAAGTACTTAGACCATTTTGTACAAGTCTTTCTAGATGACATCCTCATCTATTCCAAGAACAAAAGAGAACATGAGGAACACTTGCGAGTGGTGTTGTCCTTCCTAGAAGAGAACAAATTGTATGGGAAGTTGTCGAAGTGTTCCTTCTTCCAGAAAGAAATTCACTATTTAGGACATATCATTTCTGGTGAAGGAATCTCTGTGGACACTACGAAGAGATTATCCCTCACTTTTTGACCACCTTGAGAATATGTTTCTCGAAGGTTAGGTGTATGTAACACCACCTTTTGACTTAGACAACCAAGATTACTTGAGGCCTACACACCTTTATTTTCTATTCACAAGTGAAACTATTAAATAATACACTTGGACTTTTAAGACGTATGAACCTCTATGAATGTTTAAATGTTATTGATGATGATGGATATGATGCGATGTACTATGCGAATGTAAATTCTATGAATGTTTAAATGTTATTGATGATGATGTATATGATGCGATCTACTATTTGAATGTAAATTCTATGAATGTTTAGATGTTATTGATGATGATGGATATGATGCGATATATTGTATGAATGAGAATCCTATGAGGGTTTAAATGTTGTTTGAATGATGTTGGAAATGATGCAAACTATTATGTAAATGATAATTCTATGAATGGGTAACGTTAATTGAATTATGGGATATTATGAGATCTATTCTAACTTGAAAACTTTGATGTTAAAGTTGTTGGTATGTGGATACCGAATTAAGATTATAGTTGTATGTAATTACATGATAATACAGGATAGATATGTATGAGTTTGTGTTACAGACTAATCTGCAGGTTATGGGCTATGAAATAGCCAAGGGATAATGATGATGAAAGTGGATTTCATGACCACTAGTCGAGAAACAATATGGCATGAATCCTTGTATGTGAAATTATATTGGTTTGGATGCATTGCTATGATATGTGGACCAGTGCAGGATTTCAGGTGGTGAGACTTCCCAAAACTGAATAGACGATGACAAAACTCCTAGTAACACGATGCCACTGTACATTCCATTTTAGGGTGTGGACCCAAGTCATGATTAGGAGGGGTGGAGGCATTTCCCACCATGGTATCCTCCAAAACCTAAAGTCATGGGAGGACGGTGTTAGCTCACACTCCCCTAGACGTGTGATGATGACTGTCAGTTGCCTGTTGGGGAAGCTTGGTCAAGACAGTGACACTTCCGCTTATGGGTTCTATTTGGAGTTAGGTCAATATAGTTGACGCTCCAAGATAGTCCAA
>JZKD02S2124599.1:12366-31474 GCA_000966675.3 Picea glauca
AGGGGGGCGCTCCCTGCAACTATGGTCTAGACGTGTGGAAATTGTCCAAAGCCTTCTACTCCTAAATTTACTTTAGTTAAAGTAATTATTAAAGTAAATTGCTTTTATTAATTAATTATGTAGTAGTTAATTGAGTTATTTATGAGACATGGTAAAAGTACTTAGCATGCAACATGTAATTTAAATCTAAAAGTGAGTGTGAGAAGTATTCTCAACCGGAGATCACTTTTGAGATTAGAAATAGATTGTAATTCATGATTATAAAAGCAAGGCTAGGATGAAGGAGAAAGACACTTGACTTGACAGGTGTTGAAGGACTCAACACAGAGTATTGGATGACAAAGGATTGTGGTTCAAGATCTTGGATAGGTGAAGAAGGACCTTCATCTAGAGATTATACAGGTCAAGGAGAAGAGAGAACAGAGGCATACAAAGGTGGGTTTAAGTAGAAGAAAGCCACATGAAAGAGTCAGACTGTACGAAGTTTGCCATATGGACTTTCTATACATATCCGCAAGTCTCAGTGAGGAAAGTCACGGATATCCATAGGTCACAGAAAAGATAGTCGCGGGTGCCTAGAAAAGTGTGCTAGAATTGATTGTACAATAGGTCAGCCCTTGCCAGGTTAGTCTGCAGTTGTATCTCTTAGTGGGCCATTATCCTTGTTACGAGAGCCCTGATTTTAGGATAATAAAATCATTCTCAGCACTGGTTTTCCCTAGGGTTTTTCCAGGGGTATTTACCCGAAAATTCTGGTGTTCATGTGTGCTTGATTTGGTTTCCTAGTTTATGCTTCCGCTGCATGATATTGAGTTGAATATTTCAGTAGTGTATTATTGTTTTGTGCGCTGTTAATTTGATTGCAGTAAGGAAATCACTAGATAACAAAGTACCTAGGTACCGGAGTAAGAATTTCTACAATGGGCTGCCACCTCTCTCCAAACTCCAAGAGGTTGACACATGTGAACAAGGAGGAGAGGATGAGGGTGCCACCTCTCAAGAGGTAGGCACACCTCCTCATGAGGGCGCCACATCTCCACAAGAGGGGCACACCTCACTTGGAGAATCTCACCAATCTCAAGTTAACTAATCAATAACTCACCCATGATTCTCTCCAAGTGCCAACAAGACTTAGTCAACTCAAGATAGGGTGAGTTAACTCAAAACATGTCTTTGACATGTTTTCCAAAACATTTGCTGTTTTTTTGTCTTTTATTGACTTTTTATGAGTAAAATTAATTTTGAGTGATTAAAAATCACTAATTTCACTTACAAAGTCAGTACATAGATAAAGTGGGTATTTTGAGTGTGAAAATGAATACCCCCAAGGCACATGATGCCTCCTAATACCACTTATTTAACTTAGGGATTATTTACAATTAAAATATCTCGTTTTTGTGGGAAATTTTTTATTTACTGAAAACATTAAAAATTCTAGGGGGTACTTAGCACAATTTCCATATGACTCAAAAATGATGACTAGCATGGTATTATACATTAGACACTAGACTTAGATAACCAAGCTAAGGCCTAGCCATTAGTACACTCTCCAACGTTGGAGGAAATGCGTGAAAAAACTCAAAAATTATAACTCGCTTAAAAATTCAAGCAAGAAATAATTAATAAGTAAAAAAAAAATACTCTAGAGTAATGCACTCATGATTAAGTCTTAGGAGGCTAAGCCTTTTACAAGTTCATCATGCTAAATTCATCTTATTACAAGTCCCCATGGGGGGGCATGGAAATGCAGTAAAGAGAAGAAGAAGAAGAAAGGTGGCCATATTGGCCGGCTGGACTTTTGTACTCTGATTTTGAACAATTACTTGTTCAACTGTTGGCGGATCAACTACAAGTCCATCCTAGTGCAACTTGGAGGGTAACAAGATGCATGGAGGCTAGGGCAAGGTCATGGAGAGGTTAGCTTGATGAGTCTTGAGCTTGGTGTGATGCCTTGCTTGGAAGAAGACCCAATTATTGTATCCTTGATGTTTCATGGAGGTCTTGGTGCTTGCATGATGCAAGAGTTCAAGACCTAGGGTTTGAGGACTCAAGCCCTAGAATGGACATGTAGACTTGGAGGCTAGCACTAGAGTTGTCTAGCCATGTACTTGTATAATGCAACATGGTTAAGGTTTGTAAACCGTAAGGAAGACAACACTGCTAGTGTGGAGAGCTTGTGTGATACAAACTTGTTGTATGTGCCAAGGAGGACTTGTTGGTGTTGATGTTAACATGTAGAGCATCTTTGGTGGAGTAACCGGCTTTGGTTGAGAGTGATTTCTAGCGAGGAGTTGATGGCTAGGGATTTCTTATGGTTTCTCTAGCCAGGGTTTGGAGAGCTTGACTTGTACCAGCTTTGTGATAAAGCTGAGGTATATATATATATATATATATATATATATATATATGAAGTTTCCTTCTGTTGAAATTTTGTGTATTTGCATATTTGATTTTCAGCTTATATTATTTTGATGCTTCAAATCTTCTTCTTTATCTTCCAGATGTGTTAAATCACTTAACCAATTCAGCTATTGTTATGTCAAATCAACATGAGCAACAAGGGCTGAAATCTACTGTAATAAGACATTTCAGATCTGTTATATGCCTTGAAAAGTGTGCTTTAAGGGTTGTAGCATTGTGGTATTGAAGTACACATATGGTATTTATTCTGTTGGGCTGCTGGGTGAAATTGGGTTGAAGGGAAATGAAATATTACTTCTGTGATTAATATTTCAGATCAGCCCTAACACTGGAAGTTTAGAGGGATTAGAGCTGGGAAACTTCAAGTAAATGAGGTGAAATTTCAGAATTGCATTAATTACTTGATTATTGGAATTTCTACAATTATTCTTTGAGCATACATGTCTATTTTCTAAACCTGTAGATCTTGCTGTTGTACAACTTTTTGGGTTTCAAAACAACACGAACCTGAAAACAACCAACATACCATTCTCCCGACCAAGTGAGATGGATTAGGAATGTAAAATTAACTTAAGTGTAACACAACACATAAAAACTCACAACAATAATGATTTCCATTTTCATAGAACTATACCAACATAAAGGTAATTGCTTTTTGGATTAATACAAACAACACAATGGAAAGTACTTAATTGAACCCAGCAAGTAGATGTATACCATTAGCATAAGCCGACCATAGCATCTCATCCATACCACGAAACACCAATGTTTATAGTGGGAAACAGCCCAACGAATTGGGAGGAAAACCCATTGTCGAAAGAGCAGAGTAATATTTTATCAAAAAGAGTTATAGAGCAGTGAGGCACGATGGCAATCACAATCATAAAGGTTGTCTAAAATTACTTTTGTTGTTATCTATACTTATAGCCTAGGAGAAATTTAACAATGTCAACTTTGATCAAACGCTCCTATCTGCTTGTTGATAAGGTCAAAATTGACTATTACATTTACAATACATGGTTAGCCCAATGTTTATGGGCATTAATTACTTGGTCGGGGGTGTGTTCACACCCAACACAATTGTAGGAATCATTTTCCAAATTTGAATTCAATCTATGCATGCAAGCTAGGAATAACAAATATGTCATTACTGTGAATATATCTTATAATTGAATCATAAGAATCTTTTGACAATTGACAGTTTAATTTGTAATGTTTATTGGTTTTATTGAAAATAGTCCCCACACGTTAGTTGTTTCCTTGCCATCGCTTCTAATAATTTTGTGGGTTCTATTTTGTAGGAGAATCCTTGTCTCAGATTTTAATGGCTAAGACTCTTGGCCGCTTACACATGCCTGACAAGAGCAAGGAACTTGTAGCAACAACTGAAACTATTTCTACTCTTATAAAGATGACAAACAGTGAAAATAATGAAGAATGTGCAGCAGCAATAAGTGCCCTTGAAAATCTCTCATCTGTCTTGTCTATAAGCAAAATAATTGAGAACATTGGAGGTATACGAATACTTGTAAAGAAACTGAACTGTACAAGATCTTCAGAACCAAGCAAAACAGGTGCTGCACATGTGCTTTCCAACATATTTAACAACACTGTAGAGGACTATGAAGAAAACAACCAGAGAGACGCACAGCTGGAAGAGCTAATTTCAACATTCATGTCTCTAATGGGGCGTATCACACCACCAGATGTTCATTACTATCTATTACAGGGGATGATAGGATTAGCAAATGGAGAGAAGATAAGCACAACTGTAAAAACAAAGATGAAAGAAAACAATGCTTTTAAGTTGCTCATAAATCTGTGGGTGACAGCTGGAGATCAGAAGGTCAGAGAACGAGCATTGCAGCTGTTTAGTTTTCTATCAAGTACATTCGGAGTTGATGCTTGTTCAGCTCTAAAAGAACAACCAGGAAGCTTGAATCTCATTATGGATATGCTTAAAGATGGTTATGCTGAATCAGATCATGCTGTCGCTGCATCTATTTTGTCTGATCTTCCTCCAGAAGATAAGCAGATATCATCATTGTTATTGCAGGCCAATATGATGCCTCGACTAGTTAATCTGCTAGAGAAAGTCAACGATGTAGTTGTAGAGGCTTGTATTGGTTCTCTTTTAAGGTTTTGTTTGGAAAAGGAGCACCAGCGAAAACTTGCGGAGATGAAGGTAATTCAGAAGATAGTTAGTCTTCTAAGTTCAGGAAGGAGTCTGACAAAAGAAAGAGCAGCTAGAGCACTATACTATTTTTCTAAAAGCACCCCTACCTTAAGTAAGAAGCCAGATCCTCCGAAATGCTTTGGTTGTTTCTCATCAAGACCTGTTGTCTGCAAGCTACATCGTGGATTTTGTCACCTAGAAAGCAGTTACTGTTTATTGGAAGCAGGTGCCATCAAGCCTCTAGTACTATTACTGAAGGAACAACAAATGTCATGTGTGTTAACAGCACTTCAAGCTTTATCTACACTAGTTGATGATCGAGTAGGTGACAGTGAAACTGGGTGTCGCTTAATTGATCAGGAAAATGGTATTCTTTTAATAATTGGACTGATTAGCAGTGGGACACCGGAGGTTCAAGAGATATGCGCTAATCTGTGTGAGAAATTCTTCAACATGGCTGATTACAGGAATAGATATGGTTCTACTGCACAGATGCACATAATTGGCCTAGCTCAGAAAGGCTCTCCAACACAAAGGCAGATTGCAGGCAGGATTCTTCGTCAGTTAGAACTCCTAGACAGTCAATCTAATTATTTTGCCATGTCTGCAGCAGGGAATTCCTAAATTACCTGTAGATGTCTTATAGAGGCCATATAGTACTGTGAAGTTTATAACAGCATTTTACTATATGAAATTAATTTCTATTGTAATAATCTCTATGTTATATCAAACTGAAAATTACAATAAAAAAATGGAGGGCATGTGGTACACCTGAGACCATAATGATTAACCAAGTTCCATCGGGAGGAAGGTAGCATATAATATCAAATTGCAAAATTCAGAGTTATATATAGTGCTACAGACCAAATCAGGGTCCATCCAGGCAGCTATCAAGAACAAAAGCGAAGAAGTTAGAACTGATAGCAGGAAACTAAGCGCAAACAGCAACACTGCTACCTGTGGAGGGTCTTCGCTATCACTGCAGATGATTGGATAAGTGTAGAGCTTATATTTTAACTGATGGCTCCTGAGTAAAGAAAGCCTTGGATAAGTGTAGAGCTTATATTTTAACTGATGGTTCCTGAGTAAAGAAAGCCTGGATAAGCTTAAATCTTGGTAAGCTTTCTTCTTATATTCACATGATATAGACTCTCCATTGGTTGTTGTGTACAGTTCCCTGTAACATGTGTAAGCACTTTTTTCGATTTATTAATTGGTCAAGAAAGTTCAGGTTGTATTATGTTCCTAGTGCTTATGAATGGATTCATGTTTTGTTGAGCCGTTTTTTCTTATTCTTTAGAGGATTTTAAGTTTGGCAAGTGCATTTGGCTTTCAATTTTGCCAGAGTATCCCAATGGAGCACCCTATACATTTGGTCCAGGAAAAGATAAACATTAATAAATTAAAATCAGGTTGATTCCATGTCTGAAAAGCATTTCAAAGACTTGTGAACTATTTAATCATGTGATGAGTGCTGTATTGTCTATTCTGCTTTCTACTTTACAAGGATCAACTATTGTTCAAGTTGGCTTCTTTCGTTTTGAAGGATGCTTAATATCACTTTGACACACGGTCTTACCAGTTATGATCACTATTATGCTAAGTGTCTCACAGTATAAATTTCAGTGTTACAAAACTCGACAATTTTTTGCGAGTTTTCCGAGTTCTTCAGGTCGCCTAGTTCTTGTTTGCAAAAATTCCTGAGTCGGTTGTGTTTTGGTCTTGAGAGCAATGAAATGCTTCTCCTAAAAAATCAAAGAGCTGCAAAAGCAAATGAACATTATATAAATGTTCCCACTTGTTGAGGTGTGTGCACTCATGTGGTGTCCCTTTCTTTCCTTGCATATGGCACTTTGTCTACCTCTAGCTCCAAGTGGCCTTGTGGTACTGCCACCCAAGCTAATCGATTCACCAATAGAGAGTACCCAAGATTTTGGATTTCTAATTAATTAATGGAATTAAATGGGTTTGGAAAAATGATGCATTGAAAACGAAGGTGCAACACACCCTCTTCAAAGGCACCCATAAATGAGACACTACAACCCCTTGTATGTCATGAAYCTGTTGAGGGGTCCTAAATCCTTTTAACTCAACAACAGGAACCAAACCCGCCACCGAGGCCCAATTAGACTCTGCAGCGTTTGATAGTGGAATGGTTCTCCAGATCTTGCGACCTRTCCAATTAATTGATGGGCTTTACGTAGTGATTGACAGGATGTCTTCTTGTGAAAGTTCCTCCTTYAGTTTGAACGTTCTCTTTTTTGTATTTTCTTTTACTAGATGAGTCTGATAAAAGGATGTGCGCCAGTATAAACTAGCTGGTAAAAGGGGGACAATTTGACTACTGGAGAAGACTGAGCTCGGGATATGAGCGGTCCTAAATCCCTTTAACTCAACAACAAGAACCAAACCCGCCATCGAGGCCCAATTAGACTCTGCAACGTTTGATAGTGGAATGGTTCTCCAGATCTTGCGATCCTGCCAATTAATCGATGGGATTTACGTAGTGATTGACAATATGTCTTCTTGTGAAAGCTCCTCCTTCAGTTTGAACGTTCTTTTTTTTGTAGTTTCTTTTACTAGATGAGTCTGATAAAATGATGTGCGCCAGTATAAACCAGCTGGTAAAAGGGGGACAATGTGACTACTGGAGAAGACTGAGCTCAGGATAACCTTTGTGCTCAAGCATGCAAACAAAGATTTGCACACCTATGACAAGCCTGGTATTAATACATTAACTTGCTGGTATTACAATTATTGACTGAGATACATTTATTGAAAGAAAACATACATGCAATAAACGATGACAAGAAAAATAGTTTCCTTAGCTCTAATTGTTAATCACACATTAACACAACGATTTGCTTTCCATCATTAGGGACAAGAACTATAAAAATATTGAATCAGATAACTTATCAACAAATTCAGAGGCTCTTACTCGTTACAACATCCATTCATGAGATAAAGTCATAAATAATTCTTTCTTAGATCCAATCACACACGCCTTTGATGAAAAAATAGAAACTTGTCTTTGGTCCTAAACAAGACTTCTCAATTAAGGTAGCTCCGAAATAGTTCTTTACAAATCCAAAAATGAGGGTCTTTGCAAAATCCATCGACCTCTTCTAACAGGTCGATCCTCTTATTTATAACAAATTATTAACTAAAAATAACTATCAAAAGTGCAAGCTAAGTAAAACAAAACATCACCACATGGCACTTTCATCTCTCAGTCTTCTAAGAGTCATCAAATGGTTTCACTTGAGTGGATAACTCTTTTCATACTCCGACCATTTGACGAAGAGTTCCTCAAATTTGTTGGCATACGAGAATCTGTGTTGGTCCATCGGGGCCGAAAGGATCTCCTTTATTTCCATTGTTGTGCCCGATACTTGACTACTTTAACGCTTAACTGTTGTAACACTGTTCGAGCCTTGATCGGGTGCTCCATGAACTGTTGTACTTGACCTGGCGCCATGTTCGCCACCTTTGTTATTTTTGTAGTCCATGACGAGTCTTGTTTTGCATGTAGTTTGACTATGTCATGCAAGTCGACAAAGTCCTCGGGTATGCCGAATTCTGGGAGACCGATGTCTTTCATCGCCCGATTGATCTTGGTCCAACTCCTTTCACAATCGACCCATTTCTCTTGGATCTCTTGATGAGGTTCTTGGGCCATTTTCACCCAGTATTCGACTGACTTCCTTATACGGTCGATGATGTTGTCCCTTAGCACCCGAATACCGTGCTCTTCGACGTCTCGACCCTTTTGAACTGCGCTGATGTAATCAATTCTTTTCACCGCTTGGTGGGCTTTCTCATATTATATTTCCATGTCCTTGCACGTTTCAGCGCCATAAGGGTGTCTTCTTGGAAATCGACTATCCCTGCAGAGAAAAGGTGCCGCTCATTCGTGAATTTATTGTAGGCATCCTGGAATTCGCTTCTCAAGAACACCGTGGCCTATGTGGAGTCCTGATAGTATTTCGCCAAATGGCGCAGATGCTCCAACTCCTTTAACACAACGACCAACTCCTCTTCATTTTTCCTTTCTCTATCCAGGGTGGCATCTGTGATCGCCATCCCTGCGTCGATGAGCTCAGACATCTTGGCATGCTCCATGCTGATCAACTTTTCCTCTGTGATGATGAGGATGGAACTGTCCAGAGTAAGCCTCCTCTTCTTAGTGGTTCTCTTCATGATGGCTTTCCTTTTTCGGTCGTAGGCGATGTCTTGTATATCGACGACCTCATCCACAGGTTCGGGGATTTGTTGCTCTCCCCAGGTAAGAGTGTTTCCCAGGCTCCCGACTATGTATATCTGTTCAAGAATGGGTTCTTGAACCTCTTTTGTATGTCCCGAAGGTTCGATCTCTGGTTGTTTCTCATCGGGAGGTAAAATACTGGCCAAAATTGATAAATCAGGGGCAGGATTGGTACTTACTTGATAATCGACCGTCGAGATGCTGACTTCCGGTTGGGGAATTTCTTCCGCTTGTTCGCCTGATTCTAGCTCATCCCTCGAGCTGTCCATTGGGATCCGCAGTGTGTCAAGTGGCTCAATGTCCAAGGCACTTTCTACCTCGTGCTCGTTTTGCAGACTGCTCTGACTTGGAGCATCGGGACCCGGGGCAGATGCCTTTTCAGGCTCTGTTTCCTCTGTGATTTTCACCGGAAACCAGGGACACCTCTGAAATCTCCTCATCATCGTAGATGGTTATTAGATCGAATAGGGGATTTGGTGTGCTTTCTCTCCCTGATGTCCTCGCTATCTCTTGGTTGAGCCGAAACATCCCCTGGTGATCCGACATGTGGCGTTGAAACTTCAGGGTTATCTAACCCGATGGTTTCTTCAATTTGTATCGGCTCTGGGTCACTTGGTCCTCCCCGACTTTCGATTGGGTTGTCGACATGAACCCTTGTCATCTCTATGAGGTCTGGGTCATTTTGCAGCTGATCAATTACCCTCTATGCCTCTGCCATTAAGCGCATACCCCTTGTCTGTGCCTCTAGTGTAAAAAACAATCCCCTTCCCTGCACCTCTGTTGCCTCTGCCACTCTGATTTCTTCGTTGGCTTTGAGGGCCTCTTGAGTCGACTGTTCTATTGTTTCGACCTATTCATCCACGCTCATGGCCTTGAACCTGGTCATGTTTGGGTTGGACATCCTCTGCACCACCTCGTCCTTGTCTTGGGCGTTCTCTGTGAAGACTTCGTCCTCAAACTTATCGTGAGCATATGGCCAGCAGGATGACACTTGCGACGCATGTTGGAGGACCGGGCCTTTAGGATCATGCTTGCGGAATCTACCTGTAGGGAACCTAAATTCAAGTTGGCTCAACCCTTCTTGTTTGGCTTGAGCAATATCCTTTATCAGATAGAACCCCACATGGAAACCGTAGGGTATGAAGGCCCGTTTTTTGTCTTTGACTAATGCGGCGTTATATCCCTGCAGGATGGTCTGATAACAAATTTCTCCCACGACGAGCCGGTCTGGGACATGAGCTGGTAGGAGATGTGTTGCTCCGGTGGCCCCAAACANAGTTTGAACGTTCTCTTTTTTGTATTTTCTTTTACTAGATGAGTCTGATAAAAGGATGTGCGCCAGTATAAACTAGCTGGTAAAAGGGGGACAATTTGACTACTGGAGAAGACTGAGCTCGGGATATGAGCGGTCCTAAATCCCTTTAACTCAACAACAAGAACCAAACCCGCCATCGAGGCCCAATTAGACTCTGCAACGTTTGATAGTGGAATGGTTCTCCAGATCTTGCGATCCTGCCAATTAATCGATGGGATTTACGTAGTGATTGACAATATGTCTTCTTGTGAAAGCTCCTCCTTCAGTTTGAACGTTCTTTTTTTTGTAGTTTCTTTTACTAGATGAGTCTGATAAAATGATGTGCGCCAGTATAAACCAGCTGGTAAAAGGGGGACAATGTGACTACTGGAGAAGACTGAGCTCAGGATAACCTTTGTGCTCAAGCATGCAAACAAAGATTTGCACACCTATGACAAGCCTGGTATTAATACATTAACTTGCTGGTATTACAATTATTGACTGAGATACATTTATTGAAAGAAAACATACATGCAATAAACGATGACAAGAAAAATAGTTTCCTTAGCTCTAATTGTTAATCACACATTAACACAACGATTTGCTTTCCATCATTAGGGACAAGAACTATAAAAATATTGAATCAGATAACTTATCAACAAATTCAGAGGCTCTTACTCGTTACAACATCCATTCATGAGATAAAGTCATAAATAATTCTTTCTTAGATCCAATCACACACGCCTTTGATGAAAAAATAGAAACTTGTCTTTGGTCCTAAACAAGACTTCTCAATTAAGGTAGCTCCGAAATAGTTCTTTACAAATCCAAAAATGAGGGTCTTTGCAAAATCCATCGACCTCTTCTAACAGGTCGATCCTCTTATTTATAACAAATTATTAACTAAAAATAACTATCAAAAGTGCAAGCTAAGTAAAACAAAACATCGCCACATGGCACTTTCATCTCTCAGTCTTCTAAGAGTCATCAAATGGTTTCACTTGAGTGGATAACTCTTTTCATACTCCGACCATTTGACGAAGAGTTCCTCGAATTTGTTGGCATACGAGAATCTGTGTTGGTCCATCGGGGCCGAAAGGATCTCCTTTATTTCCATTGTCGTGCCCGATACTTGACTACTTTAACGCTTAACTGTTGTAACACTGTTCGAGCCTTGATCGGGTGCTCCATGAACTGTTGTACTTGACCTGGCGCCATGTTCGCCAACTTTGTTATTTTTGTAGTCCATGACGAGTCTTGTTTTGCATGTAGTTTGACTATGTCATGCAAGTCGACAAAGTCCTTGGGTATGCCGAATTCTGGGAGACCGATGTCTTTCATCGCCCGATTGATCTTGGTCCAACTCCTTTCACAATCGACCCATTTCTCTTGGATCTCTTGATGAGGTTCTTGGGCCATTTTCACCCAGTATTCGACTGACTTCCTTATACGGTCGATGATGTTGTCCCTTAGCACCCGAATACCGTGCTCTTCGACGTCTCGACCCTTTTGAACTGCGCTGATGTAATCAATTCTTTTCACCGCTTGGTGGGCTTTCTCATATTATATTTCCATGTCCTTGCACGTTTCAGCGCCATAAGGGTGTCTTCTTGGAAATCGACTATCCCTGCAGAGAAAAGGTGCCGCTCATTCGTGAATTTATTGTAGGCATCCTGGAATTCGCTTCTCAAGAACACCGTGGCCTATGTGGAGTCCTGATAGTATTTCGCCAAATGGCGCAGATGCTCCAACTCCTTTAACACAACGACCAACTCCTCTTCATTTTTCCTTTCTCTATCCAGGGTGGCATCTGTGATCGCCATCCCTGCGTCGATGAGCTCAGACATCTTGGCATGCTCCATGCTGATCAACTTTTCCTCTGTGATGATGAGGATGGAACTGTCCAGAGTAAGCCTCCTCTTCTTAGTGGTTCTCTTCATGATGGCTTTCCTTTTTCGGTCGTAGGCGATGTCTTGTATATCGACGACCTCATCCACAGGTTCGGGGATTTGTTGCTCTCCCCAGGTAAGAGTGTTTCCCAGGCTCCCGACTATGTATATCTGTTCAAGAATGGGTTCTTGAACCTCTTTTGTATGTCCCGAAGGTTCGATCTCTGGTTGTTTCTCATCGGGAGGTAAAATACTGGCCAAAATTGATAAATCAGGGGCAGGATTGGTACTTACTTGATAATCGACCGTCGAGATGCTGACTTCCGGTTGGGGAATTTCTTCCGCTTGTTCGCCTGATTCTAGCTCATCCCTCGAGCTGTCCATTGGGATCCGCAGTGTGTCAAGTGGCTCAATGTCCAAGGCACTTTCTACCTCGTGCTCGTTTTGCAGACTGCTCTGACTTGGAGCATCGGGACCCGGGGCAGATGCCTTTTCAGGCTCTGTTTCCTCTGTGATTTTCACCGGAAACCAGGGACACCTCTGAAATCTCCTCATCATCGTAGATGGTTATTAGATCGAATAGGGGATTTGGTGTGCTTTCTCTCCCTGATGTCCTCGCTATCTCTTGGTTGAGCCGAAACATCCCCTGGTGATCCGACATGTGGCGTTGAAACTTCAGGGTTATCTAACCCGATGGTTTCTTCAATTTGTATCGGCTCTGGGTCACTTGGTCCTCCCCGACTTTCGATTGGGTTGTCGACATGAACCCTTGTCATCTCTATGAGGTCTGGGTCATTTTGCAGCTGATCAATTACCCTCTATGCCTCTGCCATTAAGCGCATACCCCTTGTCTGTGCCTCTAGTGTAAAAAACAATCCCCTTCCCTGCACCTCTGTTGCCTCTGCCACTCTGATTTCTTCGTTGGCTTTGAGGGCCTCTTGAGTCGACTGTTCTATTGTTTCGACCTATTCATCCACGCTCATGGCCTTGAACCTGGTCATGTTTGGGTTGGACATCCTCTGCACCACCTCGTCCTTGTCTTGGGCGTTCTCTGTGAAGACTTCGTCCTCAAACTTATCGTGAGCATATGGCCAGCAGGATGACACTTGCGACGCATGTTGGAGGACCGGGCCTTTAGGATCATGCTTGCGGAATCTACCTGTAGGGAACCTAAATTCAAGTTGGCTCAACCCTTCTTGTTTGGCTTGAGCAATATCCTTTATCAGATAGAACCCCACATGGAAACCGTAGGGTATGAAGGCCCGTTTTTTGTCTTTGACTAATGCGGCGTTATATCCCTGCAGGATGGTCTGATAACAAATTTCTCCCACGACGAGCCGGTCTGGGACATGAGCTGGTAGGAGATGTGTTGCTCCGGTGGCCCCAAACANTTTAGGATCATGCTTGCGAAATCTACCTGTAGGGAACCTAAATTCAAGTTGGCTCAACCCTTCTTGTTTGGCTTGAGCAATATCCTTTATCAGATAGAACCCCACATGGAAACCGTAGGGTATGAAGGCTCGTTTTTTGTCTTTGACTAATGCGGCGTTATATCCCTGCAGGATGGTCTGATAACAAATTTCTCCCACGACGAGCCGGTCTGGGACATGAGCTGGTAGGAGATGTGGTGCTCCGGTGGCCCCAAACACCCTGATGTAGGTGGCGCGCTTGTCCAAGTACCAATGGCCTACCTTGGATATCATTTTCTTTGTGGCGATAGCCTTGGGCATTCCTTCTTAAAAAGAATAAAATAAATACGGGCGATGAATTCATCGCAGATGAGGGAGTAAGGTTTCTTGTACCTGTTTTCCCATAGCACGCTAAAGTAGACGTGGACCGGGAGCTCTGCAACATTCCATCTCAGATTCATGCCAGCGAAGACGTTCCTAGCGCACATGACATCGAGCAGGTACGAGGCCATGTAGAAAGTTGGTCCCTCTCCTTCCTTCGGCGTCTGAGCTTGCTGCACACAAATGCTTAGTTGTTTGGAAATTATTGCTCCCCAGTTGAAACTGCACCTGGCGATTGCAACTGTGTATGCCAAAGGCATCCATGCTTCCGAAAACTTGGAGCAATCCTTTTCTCCATATAGTCGGCAGATGAGAGCCATCAAATAGATGTATGGCTCCCTTAGGTTGATTGTCCCGTACCATCCATTGCTCCGATTGGTGAATTTCTTGTCTTCCCTCCACCATGAGGCCATCACCCGACTGGTGTCATGGAGTTCATAGAATTTCACCACGAAGTCCGTATTGAGTCGCTCCTCCGGGTCCCTGAGCTTGTAGTATTTATGGACCTCTGTCGGGAGGAAAACTCTGATGCACCCGCCATTCTCATCGTTAATAAAACATTTATGCCCGTCCGTGTGGTCGATGAGCCACTTCATGAGCTCTATGCAGGGGAAAACGGGGGTTCTGCTTGCCACCATGTGTAAATATGACCGTCAGATGTTGGGGAACACCTGGTCATCGAGTGCCCTTACGTTCGAGTCGCTGTGTGGGATATACTCTGGGTATTCTTCTCTGCTAATCCTGTTGAAGATATCCCCCCACAGTGGGAGCGCTACCTTGGATTTAGTGCTTGCCTCTGTATAGCCAAAGGCAGGAGGCTGGATGAAAACTTTCTTTATTATCGTCTTGATGACAGGCTCCGGCCTAGGGGCGTACTCCAATTGCCTCGCAGTCCTTGGAGAAGAACCTTCGCCTGTCTCTGGTTCTTTTAGCTTTGGTGCTCTCGGCGAGCGCCCAGTGGTTGGCTTTCTCGGCGGCATTGTTCCTGCAACTTGAGTAGAGTTTAGAGACTGTGTCAAAGACCGGACGAACACATATAAATTATAACTAGCGAATTGACAGACTTGGATACACACCTCTGAATCTTGTTAAACCTGGTTTTTTATAATCACGGGGGTCAATACAGTCTTCGAGTTGCTTGTTTTGCTCCTTCAAACGCTCTGGAATTCTCTTACGCGCAGAATGAATTTGTTCACAACGGTTCAAGAGATTTTAAACATGGAAGATCTTACCGTGTCGCATCAACCTTTCAATTCGGGTTATGAGTGAAATTTCAATAAATCTGCCGCCGAATCTTTAGAGAAGTTAAAACTTAAATTCATCGTGGGTTGATGATGGAGGTGCGGGTGGTGATGTGGTCTATCGGTGATTTCAAAAATGTTGTTTTAATTGATGCACGAGGTAGCAACTAATGCGGGATCAGGTATTAATTAGCTCCTTAAATGTCCAAAATCCGATCGTATCTAATGCTGAAAACATCCCGTCGTGTCGCTCTTTCAGTGGGTGGATCGGGGGTCGGGATTGTGCTATGAACATTTTCGTTGATATCCTCCTGCAAAAGCTCCGACGCCGATCGATTTTACCATATAGTGCTAACGCGACAAAGATGACTCGGAGGTGTGACTAGGACCCGGGGAATCAAGAATGACTCGGGATAGAACTAGATCGTACGGCCCTCTTACCAGGTAAAAACACGTGGCGTTCGAGACCAATGACTTAATTCGCTCATATTAATTGGAGTCGGGACTTTCCTTAAGCTATTCGTTCTAAAAACAAACCCTAGCTTGTCGATGCTGAAAAAAGTGTCAAGGATCGACGATCGACGATAAACCTACCCAAGCGCTTTCGGATCGACTCCCTCGAAAAAGTCCCAATTCCGAAAACACATCGGGGATTAGTGATCGAGGATAACTTTATCGTGGTCAAAATGTTTGTTATGATCCTTCTGGATTTTCCCCGATCCCGATAAAGTGCGTCGGGCATCGGCTATCGACGATTTCTTTCATCCTTCGTTAATGTTTGTCCTCGTATTTTACCGATGCCGAAGGGGATCGGCTATCTCTCGAGCCTTTATGCGAAAAACTTACTCAAACCAAAACTGCCTTCTGCCTTCTGCCGATGAAGATCAACACTCGGGGATTGTTGTTTTCTGAGTGGTTCGTTTACTTGAATTCTTTCCGATGTTGAATCTGAGCGTGTTAGGTGCAGTGTTTGGCTATCGATTCTCAATTTAGGTGTTAAGGTCTTTTAGTCATGGGGTTCCATAAGTTCAAACAAACCTGAATAAGTGATGAGAGTCATGAAAATAAACAAAGACAAAACATTTCCCAACATGAAATCGAGTCAGACAGTGCAGAAAACCAAGTGGTACCCAAAAAGTGAAAAAAAAATTGATAAGGCTTTTTAGGGTGTGTTGAGTGCTCAACAGAACCCCATGCCCAAAAGTCTTCCCCTCATCCATGTCACCTCATCCACACGACTTAGAAGGAGGCCCCCTCAGGAAACACCCCTAGACTTGAGGTACGATTCACCCAATGGGTTGTTTTGTCAACCCTCCCATACCTAAACTTGGAAAATTGCATAGGGTCTTTGAGCATTGGTTTGTTTTGATGAGGTAGTTTGGATGTACATGCTTAGATGGCTCTTTTATTGATTTGATTTACTCATCATGATGCTTTGACTTGATATCATTGGAGGGCGTATCGATTTGTTTTTGCATGACCTAGTTGGTGGACAGTTTTGGAGGAACAAGCCTAGCTTGGGCTTCCATGGGGCTTGAAGTCCACAGGTTGGATGCCAAGGTCCCACATGTCGAATCACGAAGACATGCCTTTGGAGGCTTAGAGGACAACTTGAAGGACCTTTCCTAGCCCTCACATGCCAAACGATTTGCTTGGAGGGGCTAAAATGTCGCCTTTGAAGAGTTGACGTCATGGTGGTGATGAAGTTTCTACTTGTTGGCACTTGGCATGACTTGGTGGGAGGAGGTTATAGCTCATGAGAGGGAGACTCTATGAGCCCCAATGACTTCAAGTTTTTTCTCCAACGACTTTCTCAAAGGGTCAAAACGTCACCCTTAGAGGGGTGACGTATTTTTAGGGTTTCTATTGTGCACTTTTTAAATTTTAAGTTTGGATTAAAAATGAATTACTTGTCTAAAAGGGAAAAATAAGGGTTTTTGTCTGCTTATTTTGTGTTTACCCTAACTTAAGTGGAAAAATTATGTTTAAGACTTTTTATATAAATAGAGATCATTTGTATCTCATTTTATCATAGCTCTCCCATTGTGAGAAGCCTTACTAGCTGAAATTTGCGCCCTCTTTGGGAAACCAATTCTCTCGTGTTCTTGTCTTGGTTTCCTTATGCTATTGGTGGAAGAAGTAGTGTGCTACCTCTCTTGGAGATTTTCTTTAGCATTTGTGGTGGATTTATCTTGGTAAGAGGAGGTTTATCTTGTCATTTCTTGGACTAGGTAATAATTTATCTTGTTTATGCTCCATTGCTTGGTTACAAGTTTGATTTGATAGATTCCTTGGGGATTATAAGGATTTACAACCCCGCCATTATCTATCATTTTTGTCTAGAAGTTATTTGTTGCACAAGGTTTTACTAGGAGAAGTAAAAGGGTTTACACCCTCCTAGTATCTCCTAGTTAGCATTTGCTTGCCTTGGGGAGTAAGAGGGTTTACACCCCCAAGGAGATAGAATTGTTAGCTCTTTATTTACTTGACCCCATAACCCAATAGCGAAAGGCACTAGTATAGTTGCATTGGATAAATAAAAATCTTGCATTGGTTAACGTGAAATCTCAGGATTTTGAGGTTATCTAGATTGGAATCAATTCTATGCTTTATATTCTTGGTTGAGCTCTTAGGGCGTCATATTTGGCTAAGTGCTTATTGTTGTTGTTATAAACTTTTATCTACATCCATTAGGGCTGCAAAAACCCTAATACAAAATTCTTAATAACTCACTCTTCAACCGTTGAAAGTTGTTAAAAGTTTGCCACATTAATCTACTAACCCTAGCGCACTTTTTGGGTGGATTGTTGGAAAGTTTCGATGGTTTATCTCTTGGCTGTAATAACTTGAATGCTACAGCCACAAGGCTGCAATATTATCTCTGCAATACTATATCGTTTCAGCCTTGTTTCATGCTAAAGTCTTGCTCTTTCATTCTTAGGTTAAACTAATATCTACTAGCTTGTCTCTTGCTTATTCAATTAGACTTTTAGCATCTTTATTTGTAGCTCTTACTATATTTTTGTTGCTGATATATATTATTGTTTACTGATGCAGTTAGGGACAACAAGCTTAATTTGCTTTTCGATCTAACATATTACATGCATACTTGGATTTTCTTGTGTCTCGGGTAGGTACAAATCACCCTTTGTAGGTACTCATACCTCTCGGCAACCATTGGCTACCACCAAGATACTTTCCCAAGCCTTTTCACACTTAGTATCTTGACCCATAGGGGCTACACTTCCATCATACCACTTTCCATCTCATTTTCCCCTAGGGTCACCGAGATTCCCCCCTTGAGGTGATTACCTCATCTCTAAAGTGATGGGAATACTTGCCAAAGGTGACAGTGGGTAGGTGTTCTCTTAGTTGTTGCCATTTTGTGGTTGGGTTAGGGTTTTCCCAACCTACAACTTGTGCGATAACAAGCTTCACAACACCAAAGCGTTGGTTGTAACTCTTCCACCACTATTAATGCAGTGACATGTTTTATTTCCTATAAAGATTGTTCATTGTTAATTGTCTTTATTGTTGTTTTTCTTCATATGAGATATGAGAGATATTCGATGTATTATTACAATGATGAGTGTTTTATATATAGGGAACATAAGGTGACCATCCATGAAAGGATGCGTCCCTTGAATAATCAATAACTATTTATTATTATCATTTACTTATTATATATACTATATTTGATAATCAATAATAATTATATTATTAATTATTATCTTTAGAGAATGTCTTCTCGATGTTGTCCAAACATCAACACTCCTCAACGAGGGAGACATTTTGCAACATGTCACTCTTGTCTTTGAAGTATACAAACTTCACCCTAGACTCATGACATTTGTCTGTCAGTCTTGAGAGACATCTCTCTCCCACCTGAATCGAGGAGAAACTCCTTCTGCGACTCTCCCTCTGAGCCAATTAATTTAGGCTCACTCTGGGTCCGCACGTAATAACATATAACATCTTGAGTCTTTATCATTCCTTGTCAAATCGTCATGACTAGGACAAAGACTATACCAAG
>JZKD02S2124610.1:4132-22265 GCA_000966675.3 Picea glauca
GTTTACTGGACCAGAATTTGCCGAAGTGTTTACCATAGATCCACGATCTCTTTATTATTTCAATAATATCAAAGCTAGTGTGGACTCTTCCTTCTCTATCTAGCATTGTTTGATGGTTGTTTTAGACTTGAATTTATGGTTTTTTTAGCACTTTTTGTGGGACAACAAATTTCTAGGGTTTTTTAAAGTTTTCCTTCACTTGCACCCTTATCCTTTGACAATTATTTGGAATTTTCAATGGATTTAAGAGGATCTTTTGTAGGGTTGTGCCCTTTTATGGCAAGGCCCTTGTTTTTTCTTTGTTTAGTGAAACCCTACAATTTTTAGGGTTGTTTTAGGTATGAAACTAGACTATTTTTAGATATGTTTCAAGGAACCAATGTTTTTTTAGGTTTTAAACACTCTATGGATGTCTCAATCCTTGCTGAGTCATAAGTTTCCTACTAAGTGTTGGCTTGTGGGCTATTGGCACTAGCCTAGGGTTTATAGTGGAAACCAACTGAATTTGAACCTAGGCCTTGCCCAAATGATCTCAAATGATCTTGACCAATTATTGATTACCCTAGATCTAAAAAATGTTTTATTATTTATTTATTTTTCCAGGTAACAAATCTCAAGGAAAACCCCCAGATACTTCCCCTTATTTCAAGGATGGTACACCCAAAATTCTTCATTGGATAGTGGTAGATCAACAACAGTGCTCGAATCCATTTCAACAATTTACTCATAATGAGCTCAACATGTCATTAATGATAACATAACCTAGGTGGGAGGATAGCACTCCATCCCACAACCACATGAGCTAGATCCAATTGACCTCAAATTTGAAGGACATGGGGGTGGTCTTTCATCCACTTACATGTATATAGGTTACCATGCAACATCCCAATCATTAGTGGGATGCTGCATGGTCCAAACGTGTGGCAACAACCCTTTCATTCCATGCATGCATCATTCAACAACATATCAATGGTGGAGACCAGATCTCTGGCGAGTAAATCCGACAACAATTTGCCAGCAGCTCACTCTGCTTACCTGCCCCAAGCTCCGTTACCTTCTGAGTCCCACCAACTCCTCCACCTGTTGATTGACATAGGGAATGTACGTTATGTACTACATCCTTTAACTGCTGTTACAATTTTCTCTCTCGCTGCCATTCAAATTTATCTCTTTCGCGACCTTTCAAAATTTTCAAAAGCTCCAGGTTCACGGTCATTCAAATTTTTCTCTCCCTCGACCATTCAAAATTTTCAACTACGCTTTTTCATTTTGATGTCTGTTCCATCCTGTTCCATGCTGTGATTCTATACCCAACACAGGGTTGGAGAAGGCAGAATAGGCTCAACAAACAACTCAATTAATGTTTTATATTATTCTACTCTTTCATATTCTTTAGTATATACTGTTGTAAAATCTTCTGTATCATTTGGTGAGTTTACTATTGAGCTTATGGGAAAGTCCACTGGGTATGAGGGTTCTGATCGGATTGGAAGAGAAAGGCATCAAATATGAATACCAATAAGATCATCTCTTGAATAAGGGTGAACTATTACTGCAAATGAACCCAGTCTTCATCCACAATGTCCTCATTCACAAGAAGATACCAGTCCTCATCCACAATGTCAAGCCTGTCTGCGAGTCTCTCAACAGTCTCGAATACATCGACGAGGCCTGGGCCAACTCCAATCCTTTATGCCCTCCAACGCATATGATCGAGCCCGTGCAAGATTCTGGGCATAATTTGTAGACAAGAAAGTATTCATATTATTCACATGCTCATTTTAAAGCCCTAATTGCTTCTTCATTTCATCTAAGATTAATTAATGGTGCAGACTAACTTTCTTTCGTTTGTGCAGGTTTATGGTAATGGAGATACTCCCATTATGAAATACAAAGGGGAAGCCCAGGAAGAGGCCAAGCGTAATATCTTGGAGTACCTGGGATTGTTGGAAGGAGCGCTTAATGAACTTTCCAGAGGTATTAAGCCTTATTTTGGAGGGGAACAGTTTGGGTTCATGGATATTTCCTTCATTCCATTTGCCTCTTGGTTCCTTGCCTGGGAAACCATGGGTAATTGGAATATACCATTGGACACTCTGTTCCCAAGGCTTCATCAATGGGTGAATGCATGTATGGAGAGAGAGAGAGCGTAAAGAAAATCCTTCCACCCCCTGAGAAGTAGACTTCGCAGACTTTGTGATGAAGAGATTTTAGAGCTCCATGTGAATATATATATATATATATATATATGGGGTATCTTACTTATGTAGTAGAGAGTCCGGACCGGACCTGATTACTGTGGTTTTTATCTGTTAATATCTGAACAGGGTTTTCATGTTGTTATCACTGGAATTTCATCTGCAAATGGTTACAGGAATCCAACATCTCCAAACACCCATTAGTTCATCCATGGCCCAAAAAATGCATTTCCAAAAGGGCACAAAACTATACAACTGGTTATAAAATCAACATGCACTAAGAATACAAAGGAAGCACATGCACATGCGCCAGTCGAAAACGCCAGAAAAGTGCACATGCACCCGATGCGCGACTGTGGACGTAAAAAGCCGCACATACCTCAGAACGACACATTTATGATTTTGGTTGGCCTTCCACCCACTTTTGGTTCATCTCCTAAGTTGATTTGACACCCAAATCTGAGCTAAATCCGAGTGGGGGGCTGGTCAAAGACCTAAGGGTGCCCTACAGATCCCCTTGTTCACACTAAAGACTGGTTGAATAATGCCTCAAAACTTTGCTATAAAAAGAGGTCACGGGTGCACTATATTTATAAGAATTCATTTGTATTGTTATGATGTCTATATTCTCTTGGAGGAACCTCTTTTCTCATTAGATCATATAAGCATCATCTCATTTATCCATTCACATCACCTCTTGAGTGAATGAACTTTGGATTTCTTCACCATTTCCTTCTAGTTTGTTATTTGTAAGAAGAGCTCAATCATTGGGGGTTCAAGAGCCCTCCCTTGGAGGATGAAGGGACCCATAAGTCTCCCTTTTTCTTTGGTGTTTTCCCACTAATATAACTTATCCATTGTTGGCATGAATGTTGTTTATTTTTGTTCTATTTCCCTTATGCACTCTAGTTTAATTTCTTTTATTGTTATTAGCTTAGTTGTTTTTTTATTTCTTATGCTTGATGTTTCGAACTCTTGCATTCATCTCTGTCTTGTCTATCTAGCCCAACTGGACTTGCAAGTGTCCTTCTTTTGCTCATTTAGGTGACAAAAATGATACAATAGATTGACGACTCCACTGGAGATAGGTATCAATTTCCTCCCCATTTGGGTTGTTTGAACACTTCTTTTTTGTTTGTTTAACTTGCATGAACCATAACGGGCCCATGCCTGCTTGCAAAAAGCTAAATTCAGAGTTGAGCTAAGAGAATTTCATCTGAATTTTTTTTCCTGGTCGTGTAACAGAAAGTGCGTGGGTTTTTTAACCCACAGGCGCGTCTTCCGAGCATGTGCGCCCAACTCACTATGTTTCTCAACGCATTCTGTGCACCTACGCCAACAGGTCATCTTTTATTTTTGCATTGGCACCACATGCGCCTCTGTCTACTCTGCGACCCGCACATCTGTCTAGAAATTCACACTTTGTAAGGGTTTTTGTGATCTGTTGAAGGCCCATAGCTTTCTTAAGCTTGATTCTATGCAAATTGTAATATGCAACACACTTATATTCCCTCTCCAGATGAAGGTTTAGTCAAAACATAGGCACTTAGGGGGGTTAAAATCCATGTTTATTCTCTTTTTGCTTTCATTTTGCCACATGGATGGCTTGCTTTGATTAAAATTAAGTTGGAATCATTCTATATCACATATATAACCACTTGCATTGGGACCAGAAATTTAATGTCAATCTTTGAGTATGCTCTTCTCTCGCGCCATAAAGCGATCTTGAGAATCCGAACAACGATTAAGGGAAAATTTCATCTCCCTTAAAGACAAAATATTTAGGAGAGGACAATAGCCCCCTTGGGACTCCTCTTAGTTTCTTTTTCAAACACATATTAAATTTGTAAGGGCCCATACATGCCCACATGCTACAAAGATAACATAGTTTTTTAATTTACTTTTTTAGATTACATCACTAGGGAAGTTTAAAGGTTTTGTAACGGGCCCATACATGCCCACATATCCACAATCTAGGATAGTTGTTGAAGATTTCTTAGATTAAATCACACTAGGGAGTTAAAGGATTGGTAAGGACCCATATGTCCACATGCTAGTTCTCTAGGGACTTTAAAATTTCACAAGGTTGTACCAATGACATTTAGTAAATTAGGTAATCAAGACCCTTAAGGACCATACAAAGCCCACATGCAACAAGGTGACACCTAACTTCTTAAAAATTTGGCACACTTTCACTTGTTCACACACAAAGTCACTACTCACTAACATAGTTTCATTTAGAATCGTGGAGGTTGAAGTAAGTTTCCTCCAAAGGGATCCCAAAATGCCCCACCCGTTTCTTGACGAAATTATCCACTCCCACTTAAATTCAACGAGATTGGTTCACACCCCCAATCTCTCAAACAACCACATCTAATTTTTTTCTAAAAACTCTCTAACTTTTCCCCCACAGGAGGTGAAAAAAGAATTTTTTTTAATCTAAGTAGGATCTCGGGGATAGGCATCCAAATAACTCCCCGTTATCTGGTTCTCACATCTTCAAACAGTAGAAGTTGTCAAACAGGGAACTTTAAATCCTCCAAGTCAAGTGTTCCTAACACCATAAGGCAGGGAGATACCTGTGAAGGGTCGAAGGCCGAGGTCCAATTGTTCTGTGTGTCCCCCCTTGAGGCACCCACCTCTTGGACGCGATCCATCCTGTGACCCATTTCTGAGGCCGAAAATCTAAATGTCGCACTTTGACCGAGGTACCTAGTGACCAAATTTTAGGACATCTACCCCTGTGGAAATTGTGGGCTGCAATTGCACCTTGATTGGATTTTGTGTGGCTATTGGGAAATATCGCTAGCTCTTTCAGGATATGCTCCCTCTACTCCTCATTATAACTGATTGTTTCATTCTTCACTAGTTCCTCTTCCAGTGGCTTCAGACCCCACTGTTGAGTGCTATTGGAAGGTCCAGTGCTATTTTGAGAGGAAGGACATTATGTCTTTTTAGGACACGAGCATTTGTTTTCTTTGTTCTCCCACAGGGATAAAATCTACCTACCCACATGTATGCTTCTTTATCAATTTATGTATGATGCTCTCGTGATTACATGCAATTGTGAGATATATTGTGAAGGTCCAAAAATTATAACAAAGACTCTTGTTCATTTATTTCTCTCATCACCATTTGCACACATCCACTTTGCTAGTCGGACATCATAGGGGACCTACATAATCCCCTTCATTTCAGATGCTTGCTAAATTTCCCTCATATTCTAGGGGGAGTTCCTAGTTTTTCCAACTCATCGGCTCCACCTTCTCACACCCCTGTGAGTGCTACTGTATTGGGATATTCTTTGCTTGGTTCCACTTTACTTGGATCCACTTCCCAAGGTCAACCATCCACTTTCTCTCCTTTACACAGAAGCAGGGAGCAAACTTCTCCCCAAGGAGGAAGTACAACCCCACCTAAACCCCCTCAAGGGGTAGGTACACAAAACACTCACACTGTGGCTGTAACTAATCCTCCAGCGCCACCCCAGATGCCCTACTTAGTTTCCCTCAACATACCGGATTTGACTAAGCTCACCAATGATCCTATATTTCACAACCCCACATGGCCTACAATGCCTACCAAACTACCTTTAGACATCCTCAAGTTTGAAGGAAAAGTGGGAGACGACCCGACCAACCATATCATGACCTTCCACTTATGGTGTTCTTCAAACAACATCATGGATGACTCCATCAGATTGAGGTTATTCCAACGCACGCTCACTGGCCCATCAGCCAAGTGGTATGTAGAAGAAAAATATGGGTCCCATGTGACCTTTGAATCTTTGGCCAAAGCATTTTTGACCTTCTTTCAACTACCAATCCGTCATGACAATGGTCTCAAACTTCTCTTAGAGTTTAAAAAAACCTCTGCCACACATATCACTAACCACATTCACGAATGGTGTCGGCGACGTAGTCTATGCAAAGCTGAAGCCACCAAGCAACAATGCCTCAATTGGTTTCTCAAATCACTTGTTTTCCTCCTTGCCAAAGATGTGGCTGCCACCTTCCCCTAGTTTGAAGAAGAAACCATCGGCAAGGCTGAATAGTTAGAACTCATTTATTCATAGTCATGATACTTATATACGACAATACCTGATTCCCCGAGACCCGTACCATTCAACCAGGACAAACTTGGGATGTCTCACTTAGCAGATGGATTGATTGGTACCACAACACACCACAATCCACACCCCCCACAACCACCTATGTATGGAACACCTCAATATCCGTCGGTATATGGAGGACCTCCTTATTATCCTCCTCCCCCTTATGAACAACCATACCCTGTTTTCCTTCCTCCATCCTTAAGTGGACCACCGCGGACACCCACAATACACCCAACTGTCCAACCAAGTTCTGGTACCCCCTCTACCTTAGTTTACACCTTAAGAACTAGTGCAAGCACTACGCCTTCCTATGTACCCTACGGACCATTTCCACCAAATAATCTGTACTTTCCATTTCCTAGCCCTCCATAGCCCATGGCTCCACCATAAGGACACCCACACGTTGGAATTAATTTTGTTCATCCCTCTCCCATTCAACAATATAAACATTTTGACCAACTGAATATGGTGAATCTGACCCATCAGTCGAATAATGCCAAAAATAAAGGAAAAAACCGAAACAATAATAATCCAAGACCAGGAGGGAATCGCCCCCAACAGAACCAACCTGTTGGGGGCAACCAGAATCAGGGGAACCAGAACCCCCAAGGGGGGAAATAACAACAAATGCCAAGGGAAGAATAACAACAATCTTTGGAAAAACTTCCCTTGTGCCCTTTGCGGTGAGTATGTCCATTATACTCACCATTTCCCTCAAATTGTTGACTTTAAACTGATGAAAGAATCTAGAAATGGACCACGTCCCCTAGCACCGCCTGCCCCCCAGCAGGACCTACAACAATATGTGCAACAAACCTCCCCCAGTCCTATTACAAAACCCCATTCCACACCAAGGGGTGATGAACACCCAACAGGAGATGCATCCTACCCCACCATATATGGGACAATATCCAAACCCCGACACTCCTGCAGATCACACTATCCTCCTCACTACCGAGGAAGAATTTCTCCTACAAATGCGCAGTCGTCAATACAACACACCCCTTGACTTCGCTCCCACTACCTCGGAAATAGCCCCAATCACAACTGGACCACCTTTGATGATTCCTTGCCCTAATACTGAAACACCCCTTCATATTCCTCGTATCCCATTGTGACAAAATATCAACAACCGTTAGGCTAGGGCGGCACACAATTATACTCTGGTCGATGACTTGGCACAATCTCCTGCTACCATGTCAGTTTTAGAAGTCCTTCAAACCTGTCCTACTCAACGAAAGTCATTACTTTCTGCCTTGGGGGCAGTCGACCCTACTGATACTCGATTCATCACCTTTGATCTTGATAGTTGGGAACCCCATCTCCCCACTCTGGTTTCTTTCCAAATACTGGTTAAAATCCGAAACATCGCAGTTCACTGCTGCATCATTGATGAAGGTGCATCCACATGCATCATGTCCAAAACCATATGGCAGAAACTTGGCTCCCCTGAGCTCATACCATGTCATTACACTAAGAGCTTATGATGGACGACCATCCTCTCCTGAAGGGCTCTTTCAAAATGTCCCCGTTGAACTCGGGGGCAAGACTATCCTCATTGAAATTGAATTTATCAACACTCTGCTCGATTACAACATCTTTTTTGGATGAAGCTACATGTACGCTATGAGGGCTGTAGCCTCTTCTGTGTTTCCACAACGGGACGATCGTCACCATCGACCAAGTATCACATTACAAGCCCAACCCTTCCTCCAACATCTATAACATCCTACCCTTTGTCCACACTAATCCCGATGCCTACCCACTCATTGAGATGGGTCCCAGAATTTTCAAAGACCCATCTTTGCTAGGAACATACCATGGAGCACCTCCGCTCATACATCCCTCGACACAAGTATGTGTCATCTCATCCAATGGAACAAAAACTAGAGATACCCTTCCTCCCACAGAGGCTTCCTTACTATCTGATGTCCCACTCGTCGCAAAGCTCCTTCCTCAGGAATCCCCTGAGAACTCTTCAGCTCCACTTGTTCTCGATTTCATCCTCCCCTAGGGCCACATCTCGATTTGGGAGACAGTCTCCCGAGACATTACTCAAATCCCCTTCTTTTACCCTCCACTGGGCATACAAGCTTTCCAGGTAGCCGCAACACTTACCCTTCCCAATATGGTACTGCAAATTCCAGTATGGTATCTACATCCACCTACGATGGTCCCTCAACCATCCCTCCCTCCTCAAACTGAAGGAATCCCGATGCAGATTCCAATACTTCAACCACACCACCCTCACCCCCACTTGCTAGCACCACTCCTATAGATGGGGTTATAAGGAAGAATAAAGAGCCCACTACTCCACTTCCCCCATGAGTTTAGCCTCCTTGCGCACTATGCAAGAAAGACAAACACCCCACCAATAAATGCCCGTCTCTTCCTGATCTGCGTAATTTAATTCAAATCCCTCGAGCGACGACACCGCTCGTCGCTTCACCCAGTTCACCTAGTACTACCATTGGTGGAAAAGGACTGTGAACCAAATTCGTATGTGCCATCTGTTTAGAATATGGCCATTACACCCACCATTGCCCTGTGCTACCCCACTTTTGGTAGACGCTAGCAAGAGTATGTCATAGCTTTCAGAAAGAACCCCTTCCATCCGCATCATCTCAAACACATGTCACTGACATCCACTATGTCACGACCTCAGTCAACGAACGTATGAGATTTCCTTTCTCTCTCTATGAATCACTAGATAATTTCACCTACCAGTGTCCCACGATTATTGAATATAGGCATCGTCAACTGGCCCTTATTCCCAATCCTCCCATCACCCCACCTCCGGTGATGCCATTAGTCCCCTCTACTCCCTCTCTGGTTTATATCTTCTATTCCGATCCTGAGGCACTTCCCACTCCTCCATGGTTCATAGATCGCCTAGAGGAGGATTTTCCCCCAAATCCCCCCAATTCTCCAATTCATTTCCCCATGGAAATATTACGTCCGACTACCATTTTCAACCCACAATATCTCGATATTTGGTTTATGTCGAGCGAACCATCGCAACTCCCTTGTGCCATTCCCCCTACTTCTTTACCACCATAAGACAAACACACAGTGACAGTCACCAATGTTACTGCCCTGGATCCCCTATATTCTCGATAGGTCCACTGGGACGAAGAAATCCTCGAGGAATTAACTACCCCCGATTTCCCATGGGACCCGCTCCATCATAGAGCGCTCTTTCTTTCACAGGAAGCCTTTGCGCCTCACAAAAAAAAACCTATATAAGAAATCAAAACCAAATATTTTCTCCCCTCAAGGAATATAGATTGGTTCAATCACCCTATCCCTGCCCTCGATGCTTTTGAAGAAGGCAACATGGCCAACATTTCCCCCACCATCAAAATCGATATTTCCATCAAACCTGGAATCATAGAGGAAATCACCATCGGCACCGCATGCCCTCCTGACGAAATCATAGCTTACAAAGCTCTCTTCCAAGAATACTGCAACATTTTCACCTGGTCATACACAGAGATGACCGACCTTGATCCCTCTATCGTCGAACATCGTATAGACACATGGCCTGATATCACACCGGTATGACAAAAGAAACGTCCATCAAACCCATCCAAAGCGGCAACCATCAAAGAATATATTGACAAATTAAGCGCTGCAGGGTTCATATACCCCATAACATATACGTCATGGGTCTCCAACATTGTCCTTGCTAACAAAAAACAGGCCACTATCCGCGTCTGTACGGAATTTCGTGATCTCAATCACGCCTGTCCCAAAGACAATTTTCCAATGCCTTTTATCAACCAAATTATTGATGATTGTGCCAGCCACGAGGCTTTGTCCTTCATGGACAATTTCTCTGGCTACAACCAAATTCATATTCACCTAGCTGATCAATACAAAAATGCATTCACTACCCCCTGGGGTACTTTTGCATATCATGTCATTCCTTTTGGCCTCAAGAACGCTGGTGCCACTTTTCAACGTGCCATGACATACATTTTTCATGATATGTCTCAAATCATCCTCGCCTACTTGGATGATCTCACTGCTCAATACAAGAAACACACTCAACATCTCGATGACTTACGCATCGTCTTTCACAGGTGTGATCAGTACAATATCCGAATGAACCCTCTCAAGTGTGTATTCTACATCACTGCTGGACACCTCCTTGGGTTCATCATCTCCCAACGTGGCATCACAGTGGACCCCCTCAAGGTCCAAGCCATCACAGAAATCCCCCCCCCTCAGAATTTACGCCAGCTGTAAAGCTTACAAGGAAAAGCTAACTTTTTACACTGTTTTGTCCCTGATTATGCCACTCGTACACACTGTTTCCTTCGCCTCTTACGACACGATATCCCATTCCAATGGGATGAACATGCCCAAACTGCTTTTGATGATATTAAAATGACACTCTCAAATGCCCCGTTGATTAGCCTACCCGACTATGACCATGACTATATCCTCTACTTATCGGCCTCGACCGTCTTATTAGCAGGAGTTCTCATCCAATTAAGGGATGATGACCGTGAGCATGTAATTTACTACATTAATAAAAATATTTCAGAGCCACCCTTGAAATACAATCACAGAGAGAATCTCACCCTTGCAGTTGTCCTTGCAGTCCAGAAACTGCGCCATTACATCCTGCTTCGCACTTCCAAATTCGTAGTAGATTCCAACCCCATGCAATACTTGCTTAGTCACAGACAAATTAATGGAAAATTTTCCCGATGGATCGTCATCCTTCAGGAATACGACCTCAAATTTTCATCACCCAAGAGCAAGAAATCCCTCATCTTTTCCAAACTCATTAAGACATTTCCCTTCGACACTACCAGTTCTCCCATCAATAATGACTTCCCTGACGAACATCTCTTTTACATCCCCTCGAATGATCTTTGGTACGACGATCTCCTCGTCTACCTACGAACACAGAAGTTCGGAAACCACCTCTCTCGGGATGATCATTGACGTATTCACCACCAGGCCTCTCGCTACCTCCTTATCGGTGATATCTTAGATTGACGAGGGGTCGACACCATACTTTGTCGATGTTTGACCATCAACGAAGCCGATAGAGTCTTGAATGACTACCACAACAGTGCCTGCGGTGGCCACCTCTCAGGGATGTCCACTGCCTAGAAAATCATTCGAGTAAGATACTTTTGTCCCACCTTGTTTCATGATTGCATCCACGTTGTGAAGTGATGTGACAAATGTAAGCTATATGCCAACAAAACAAGAGAACTACTTGCTCTTCTCCACCTAGTCATTACTGCCGACCCCTTTTGTAAATGGGGTATAACTTCATGGCTTGCAACCCTCCATCTAGCAATGGACACAAATACATCATCGTGGAAGTCGATTATTTCACCAAGTGGGCTGAAGCCATGCCCACCTTTAACAACACCGTTGACACTTCAACACATTTTTTCTTTAACCTCGTCATCTCCCACTTTTGAGTCCCACTACAGTTAGTCTCCGATCATAGGAAACACTTAGAGAATGATATTTTCATCGAACTCTCTTCCAGGTTAGGATTCTCCCACGAGTTCTCCTCCCCATACTACCCTCAGTCCAACGGACAGGTAGAGGCGGTCAACAAGGTCCTCAAAACCATGTTGCAGCGCATGGTTAACAAACATAAGACCAATTGGCACCATATGTTGTTTTTCGCACTATGGGATTATCTCACGATATTTAAAACTGCCGCTGGTTTCACACCATTTCATCTTGTCCATGGGGTTGAGGCCACTCTCCCCATCGAGTGCGAAATCCCCACCTTACGCACTGATATTGAGCTATTACCTGACACTACTCCAATGGAGCAACGTTTTATGAACTTAGAGTTGCTGGATGAAGACCGTCGGTATTCATTACAGAACAATGAAGTAGCCAAAAAATGGTCGAAGGCCACCTTTGATCACCATGTCAACTTTCGATCATTCAACGAAGGTGACCTCGTCCTTGCTTACGATATCGCTCACGATATCCTCGGCCATGGAAAATTCGAGTCATTATGGCATGGACCTTACATAATCCAATATTTCCTCACTAAAGGTGCATACATCCTGGCCTCTCCCGAAGGCCACCCTCAAAACTTGTCAATGGGTTGTACTTAAATAAATTTTACGCCCGAGCTTAGCCATTCTACACTAGGATTTTTCTTTTTGTACACTTTTTGTAGAGTTTTTCATCTTCTTTTTTTCCTCCATGCCTTGCATCTAATCTACCATTTGTGTTATTGACAGATGCCTCCTCCATCGGCCTACCACATCAGTTATGTCGATGGAGTTAGCCGTTGGACATAGAATCTCACTTCGACCACTTGGGCCCTCTATACCCCCTCACATGAACTGCTTCACTACAATGGCATATGTCTGGGCTCAGCAACCAACAACCAAGCATAATACACAGCCATCATTGGCCTCCTTGCCAAGGCTAGTCACCGCCATATTCGTCACCTTAGCGTCTTACTAGATTCCCAACTCGTTGTCCTCCAACTCAATAATGTGTACCGTGTCCGCGATCCTTGCCTCTTCCTCAAATACCTCCAAGTTAGACTTTTATCTCGACATTTTGATTCAATCAAATTCACACATATCCCAAGACAAAGCAATCAAATACCAGATAATATGGATAACCTAGTGTTAGATTGGAATTTATCACATCAAGTTACCATTACACATACATAACCTATCAAAAGTCTATCACATCATATAAATTAGACATCACAAACAACATCACAAAAACATCAACACATGTGAACATCACAAGGATCCAAAAATGTATATCCATATATAAATATATATATATATATATATCGATCAATGTGTCATCAATGTTTACAAAAAATAGTACAACATGTACAATATCCGTAGGTAGGTGAACCACCTCACCCCTATAAGTACAAAATCGGTGTCACAACACCATATACAAAATGGGCTCGCAAGCCAGGTCCTCACCATTGAGCTGGACATAAATTCCTCCCCAGTATAGTATGTCTGTGCTAGGTCTGCCAACTATCCATGCCCTGACAACACAGGCTTAGCAGGTAGAGGACTTCCCCAAAAAGGGAGCCTAGTCAAAGAATATACATCCTCTATCACAAAGAATGTGATCTTCTCTCCCCGTACAATGAAACATTGTCGATCAGTTCTCCACATCGAGATCATGAACTGCAGCAGATACTCCTGCGCTTGTAACAATGAACAGTCAAAGAACTTTAGTAGCCCACAGGCTGCCAAAGTCCCTTGCACACCGGGATCCTCATCTCTAACTGTCTCTCTCAGACACGCCTAGTCTCTCTCCCTCCAGTGGACTGACATCCTCAACTGATCACCTGCATCCACATAAACAACACCTAATCATACATTACAATCCATAAAAACACCAAAATCTCCAAAAAAAGATAAGTTTTTACACCCTTCAACTTTGCCTCAAGGGTGTGGCTGTTTTCCCCACAGGCGCACACATATGCATGCCTGTTCAACCCACAGTAGCGTAGGCATGCGAAAATTTTGGTGATATAGGGGCACACACATGCACCCCTTTCACACACATAGACGCGCATCCTAGCACGCCTGTTCGCTACACATTTACTCACACATGCGCAACTGTCAGGAACACAACTGTGGATGCATGCACATCTGTTCTTTGAACAGGTGCGCATCCAATGCACGCCTGTTTTCTCCATTCGGGTGCCCTCATGCATGGATGTCCCAATTACAACCATGCACTCATGAACGTGAATCATTCTATCGCCCGCGCACTGGGGGGCCCACCCTCACAAAATCCCCCTGTACGGCTATCTATACAACCCTGCCCAAAAAATAAATCCTAATTACTATGCAGGAGGATATGACAACTAACCTGGCACTTGCTAATCCTGAATCGACTGGCTCGATCTCCCAGAATATCCAAATCTCCTCTGAAACCTCTCATCCACTCGCTATGACAATAGGTACAAATGAGGTGGCATTGTGGGCCCTACAACTATATATAGTCCCTTTGCCAAATTTCTAGGATCAATTTCGGGAGCTCTGAGCATCCATTTTCCAATCCATCTTCATCCATGGGATCAAGATCCCACTGCCTACAAAGTCACATTCCCCAGGCCACCATCCATCCTCAACCCCCAGGGATAATTTTGTTCACATCACGCCCAGGTACGCATGCTCATGTTCAAAATTCTCAAATAATTGTTATATGTTCTTTACTTTTAGATATTGTTCACGGCGAGTATTTTTTTTTTGTGTGTAGGTACTTGGTCATCACCCACTAGCACGATCCTTTTAGGTATATGATCGATACTGGCATGTAATAATTCCCTCTGAATATCAATTGCATATCCTAGTCACACCCTCCGATATTTGCCTCTAGGGTCCCCCCATCTGGCTTTGCAGTACTCACACCTCTGCCACATTTCAGTACTGTCAACTGGTAGCACTCTCTCCTACATGAGTTGTCCCCATCGTATTACCCTCTGGCACTTTGACACTCATGTTGTTTTCACCCCCTAGGGCTGGGAGTCCTAATAGTCTTTACATTCCAGAGAATCAACTACATGCTCCTTCTCTTCATTTTGCTAGCTTCCCCACAATGTACTCCCAGGTAATCTCATTATGGTTCACATTTGACTGCACCTTCACATTATCATTAACTCTCCATCTCATCCACCATCAGTTTTCCCATTTACATATTGTTCTCCATTCATTTACCTAATACAAAAACCCACCTATGGGCCCCCCACCCTCCACCTATTTTCCAAGCTACTTGAGCCCTCGTCAGCTAAGCCATCTTACACTGGGGCACTTGTTTCTGTATCTGCACACTTCTCCCAACTTATTCTTTATTCATTTGGTAATCGTACAAAGCCTTTGTTTCCAACATTTAAATATTTTTTTGTCGTCATCTTTGGCGACCTTCTTTTTTCGGCGAAGAAACCCATGTCACCCTTGGTTGGAGCATTCCTTAGCTTCTACTCTTATTGACATCGTCCATAAAACCCCGAGGATACCACAGTCCATGTACCCCCGATCTCTGAGTTTGTCCACTTTGTCACGCCTCTAGCACACTTTAACCCACGTCTAGTTGTACCCCTGACACTAGATCTAGTTTCACGGTTGCTGCCACTCATCCTTCACATATATCCCCAACCAAGGGCAGTATTGAGTCTCCCCGCATCTTGACTTCGTCCATGTCCCCCCTCAGTTCCTGATCTGATCCAGTGGATTTCATGAAGCCCTTTGCTTCTTGGAGTCGCGTCTCCCTTTCTGTTGACATCAACACAGTTTCCAGAAGGGCGACAATATCTTGATTCTCATTACCTTTACAATGAGGAGTCTCGGATGACACAGAGAGAACCATCATTACTCTCTGTTGTCATTGACCCCCATAACATTCGACTTCAACACCATCTCATGCTATGGTGGGTATTACTTTGTGACTATTTGCAATTGTTTTATCTTCGCCGAATACCTCTAAAATTTGATAGGCTATCAATGCCTATGTATCATCGACACTTCTTACATATGTCGTCGCCTCTTTTCAGAGTTTGTTCACCATCATAATTGTCCTTTTCCATTATCAAACCGCCTCATAGGGCACTGCAGTTATCTACATCAACATACAACTTCAGTTAATGTCTAACACATTTTGAGTTACATGACACGAGCATAAGGCATGCCCGCCTCGTTTGTACACAGTTTTATTTTTCCACACCTTGCGACAGGTTTGGGTCCTACAAGTTCCCCTCTCCCTCCAATGGGTATCTCTTGCAAATCCCCTCAACACTCTTTCTTACAAAGATACTCTCAGTAGAAGAAACATTGATGTATTTTGGCTATACGTATACGCCTAAACTCACACATCAGGGGGGCATCTGTTATCACTGGAATTTCATTCGCAAATGGTTACAGGAATCCAACATCTCCAAACACCCATTAGTTCATCCATGGCCCAAAAAATGCATTTCCAAAGGGCACAAAACTATACAACTGGTTATAAAATCAACCTGTGCTAAAAATACAAAGGAAGCGCGCGCACATGCGCTAGTTGAAAACGTAGAAAAATATCACATGCGCCCGATGCACGACTATGGATGCAAAAAGATGTGCATACCTCAGAAGTGAACATTTATGATTTTGGTCGGCCTTCCACCCACTTCTGGTTCATCTCCCAAGTTGATTTGACACCTAATCCGAGCTGAATCTGAGTGGGGGGCTGGTTGAAGACCTAAGGTTTCCCTAAAGAGCCCCTTGTTCACACTAAAGACTGGTTGAATAATGACTCAAAGCTTTGCTATAAAAAGAGGCCATGGGTGAACTATATTTCTAAGAATTCATTTGTATTGTTATGCTGCCTACATTCTCTTGGAGGAACCCCTTTCCTCATTAGCGCATACAAGCATAATCTCATTTAGCCATTCACATCACCTCTTGAGTGCATGAGCTTTGGATTTCTTCACCGTTTCCTTCTAGTTTGTTATTTGTAAGAAGAGATCAATCATTGGGGGTTCAAGAGCCCTCCCTTGGAGGAAGAAGGGACCCATAAGTCTCCCTTTCTCTTTTGTGTTTTCCCACTAATAAAACTTATCCATTGGTGGCATGAATGTTGTTTATTTTTGTTCTATTTCCCTTATGCACTCTAGTTTAGTTTCTTTTATTGTTATTAGCTTAGTTGTTTGTTTATTTCTTATGCTTGATGTTTCTAACTCTGGCATTCATCTATGTCCTGTCTAGCTAATCCAACTAGACTTGTAAGTTTCCTTCTTTTGCTCATTTAGGTGACGAAAATGATACAACACATGTCCCTTTAAATCCATAATAAAACCATCATCTTCTTATTGTGGTTATATATATATATATGATGTATTCATGTCATATTTTTGCATATCTCTGTTCTATTTTCTGTAAATATGATACATTGATGTTCTGGATTTATTATAAGGTTGTGTATATACATTATAAGGTTGGATCAATGTTATGCGACAGAAATATTTTAATCATGATTTTACTCTCCTTTGTTTGTTTGTTGTTGATCATGTGACCTATATTATCCTTCGGACAATCTAAATTCCACTAATTCTGTACATAATGTGTAATATGACTATTATGAAGTATTCCTTTTTTTTTTCTTTTGAGCTACCTTCAGATTAAATGGATGTCTATTCCAAAAATTTAAAAGTTGTTGTATTCCATCTTCACTGTTTTAATTTACAAATTATTGAGCTATCTTTCATATTCGATGGAGGTTTATCTTAAAAGTTATTACACAACATTTCAAATAACATCCTAAATAATATTTCAAATAATATCATTATAAATGATATGTTAAAATGTTCTTTATTATATATTTCATAAATGTTTACTATTTTAAAATGTTTAAAATGTTTTTGCATTGAGAGAAAATGTTTAAAATGTTTTTGCATTGAGAGATGCTTCAGTATGAGTTTGACGGAAATGTGTAATTCCTTTCTTGGTCAATATGGAATTATATTAATAAAAAAATTATTTCAACAACTGTCACAAATGAAATGTTTTACGGTTTATCTTAAATAAAATATTTTTATAACAATTTTCTTGATTATGTAAATAGGTGATTTCTACATCCTAATGTATTTCATGCTTAATATGGAGTTAATAAGTGACATTTAAAAAATATTAATAAAAAAATATCAATTTACCCCATAAATAAAATATTTGAATGTCTAGTTTAATATCATTCATATATATATATATATATATATATATATATATATATATATATATATATATATATATATATATATATATATATATATATATATATATATATATATATATATATATAT
>JZKD02S2124610.1:23111-34838 GCA_000966675.3 Picea glauca
TGCATTGAATGCATATATAAATAAATGACTTATTTGAATTATCCCGATGTAATAAATGCATAAACCTGGAAAGAGATTTGTAAGGTAAAACAATGAATATCAAAAGGCAAGATAGGGGTGGAAATAAATAGTGTTGAGGAAAGGGTAACTCAATTCATTAAGTGATCCCTGTTGGATCATGTTGTCATTGATGCCAATGGTTTGAGTGATTGATGTCAAGAGATTGATTGATTAATTGATTGATGCCAAGGATGATTGAATGATGTCAAAGGTCAAAGGTTTGATGTATACATGTCTTATCATAGTATATTGATGAAGATGGATCAATGAGTTGTCATTGATACATAATGCATAGATGAAGATGAATCGATGTGGTTTCATTGGTATATGATGCATTGTTGGATTGATGTTAAGATGAATCATTATTGTCTTATCATGGTTGATAAGGTGCACAAATGGATGAACTCCAAAGTGGTCCCCTTATGGTGAAGCCCTCACGGGAAGATGCTTTGCAGTTGAGTTATCCTTGAAGTATGGCTATGATTATATGTGGAATAATGAGTTGAAGATCAATGAATTCATTGGTGAAACCATCCTAGATGGATAGTGCTTGTCATTCCATTTTCGGTGGTATGTGGAATGTCACATAACTCATCATGGTCTGAGAGTTATGGCCTCATGAAGTTGAAGGAACCTCATATGTTGGCTTGAAGACCCAAAAGGTCAAAGAATTCAAAGAGATTGTAGAGAAGAAATTACTATTTAAATGATAAAGTAAAGTGACAAAGTCATGAAGGATTATTTAAATAATAAAGTAAAGTGACAAAATCAAAGAAGATTATTTAAATGATAAAGTGAGGTGACAAAGTCAAGGAAAAATATTTAAATGGAGCACTTTCTATTTATGGAAAGTGGTTAACCCTAAAAATGAGTAAAATAGGTTAAGTAACCTAGAAATGGGTTAAGTAACCTAGAAGTGGGCTAAGTAACCTAGAAGATGCTTCTAAGGAAGCTACTTGAAAAGTACAAATAAGAGGCAAGGGTCTCTTGTGTAATTGCATCTCTTGTGTATCTTTGGTGAGCATATTTTGTAGATCTCTTGTGTGCATCTCTTGAGCATGTATTGAAGATCTATTTTGAGAGAGAGAGAGGATCTGGAGGATCTCATGGACGCATCAAATTTTTGGCAAGTTTGAGATCATGATGACATAAGTCTCGAAAGTTCAGAAACCCTAGCTTTTGAGGTATACAGGGGATATAGTGGGCCAGGAAGTGTACATACGTAGGATGTATGAAGACAAGGCGCGTACAATGGATAAAAGTCATGGAGATTGGTGATTGAGTTGATGACAGGCTCTTGAAGACTGAAGTAGGTTCCATATCTTCATTCAATGGGCTCACATCTGCCATAGAAACTCTAGTATGGTTGTATTGTTGTCTTGATGGATATTCTTGTTTGTTTTGTGGTGAATGATTAAGGCATTCTTGGTATGACTATTATGATGTGGTTGAGTTGGTTGATGGATTGAGAAACACCCTTATGATTCAGTACTGATATGATGGCTATAGTATGATGATTTCTTATGCATGATTAAGTAGCATTCATATTGTATGGTTGAGAAGCATGAGTTAGTTGTTGGAGAGATTGGATGTGTTGTGACTAGTTATGAGTTATATTAGACAATGAGAGACATAAGAGAATGATAATTTGTTTGCAGAGGATCTGAGTTGATCTTGAAGAGAAAACCCTAAGAGCTCAGAAGTGATACGCAGGCTATACTACAAACTGACCACATACATACACGGGCTGTACTACTGGTAGGGTGCATACATACGTGTGCTGCACTTCCGAAAAGTCGTGTACCTGTGACAGATTGATATATGTTGAGGATTGTTTTCTCATCTCAATTGGTGTTGAGGGTGTAAGATGAGTCTTGCATTATAGAGCTGGTGCTCTTGTAGAGTTGTACTCTATTCAGTTATTGCTGATAAACCCCAAGGATTGAAGTCTGAAATAAAAAGAAAATTGTACATACATCTTGTGTTCTTTGTGTTCCTTTAGGTGATGATTTGTTGATGATATATTGTTGATATATGTTGATATGTGTTCACATTTAACTAGTTATAAGTGAAAACAATGAGTAATGAGTTAATGGTGATTGCTAACTAATGAGTTTTGTTTAAGAGGGAAGTTTTGGGAAAAATATCCCTACACTGTTCACCCCCCCCTCTCAGTGTAGTCGGTGTGTCCAAAACTCCCTCTATAAATGCGCTCGTGGAGATGAACAACAAACATGTCCTTGCATATCAATGACACCATGACCATAATGTAAACCCCATGTCATATCATTCACTCACACTTATGCTTTGATTGGTTTCTCAGGAAATATTCTGCTACTTGGGTATTGGCACACCTAATAGTGTTCTATGATGTTCCTCTCATACTTAAACTTGGGAAGTTGCATAAATTTATAAGCTAGTGTGAATTTTGAAGAATATACCTAATGTGAATTAATTACATGGATTTTGCATTGAAATGTGACTCAATTTTTATGATTCTAATGACTCTAATATCCATGCTGGTTGGTCTCACTTGATTCACTGAGCCCATGCTTGATAATGATGTACCAATTGGCATGGTCATTTGGAGGACGTTTGTGATGCTTCCATTGCACTTCGTGGAGGAAGTTGGAGCCTTGATGATGAGCATTGGACCTTGTGATGATTTGGCGTGCCTCTTGACACCCTTAGGCACCTCCTGGACCATGGACGTCGTACCTAGGAGCTAAGACATTGCACCAAGAATATGACGTGTCAGTTAGAGAGAAGGGAGCCCCACCATGGATGTTGCACCCCTTTGAAGATGTTGAGGTTGAGCTTCATTATGTATCCTTTGATGATGAAAGTACACCTCTTTGGATAGGTCATGGAGCCCTTTTCCTTGATGACTTCATGATTGGGAGCATGGACAATGCACATGTGATGGAATGCCACACTTGAGGATGATGTGACACTTTCTTGAGCCAACCTAACACATGGATGATGAGTTTGAACTTTTTTAATGAGGAGATGTGGCATTTATTATCAGGAGGCATGACTTTTGATGATGCTTTGCACCTTTTGGGGAGAGACGTGGCTTTTGGAGCCTTCGTACTGTTGATTTTTCTATGTGAGATAATATTTTTTATTCGATATGTTATTATAATGATGAGTGTTCCATATTTAGATAACATATGGTGACCATCCATGAAAGGATGCGTTCTTTGGATAATAAATAACTATTTATTATTATCATTTACTTATTATATATATTATTTAATAATCAATAAATATATTATTAATTATTAATCTAAGAGAATGTCTTCCCAATGTTGTCCAAACATCAACACTCCCTCTCAACGAGGGAGACATTCTACATCATGCCAAACTTGTCTCTGAAGTATACAAACTTTGCCCTAGACTCATAACACTTGTCTGTTAGTCTTGGGATATGTCTCTCTTTCACATGAACCAAGGGGAAACTCCTTATGTGGCTCTCCCTCTGAGCCAAATGACTCTCTCTGAGATCATGCTCACTCTGGGTCCACCTGTGATAACATCTAGCATCTTGAGTCTTTATCATTCCTTGTAAAATTACCATGACTAATACAAATACCACACCAGGATCGTTCACTATAGGTACACTCATGTGAGTGAATGTAAGCCCAATCCTAACTAACACGTGGAAAACACCTCAAGCACCTCGAGTCCATATTAATCCTTGTCATGATAAAGGAAGGACTACCTGGGCCCATTTACCACAAGTACACCTTTGTGATAAATGTATCCTATCTCTGTTGGTCTACAACCCAATCTAAGAGAAGGTATGGACGATGTTGAAACATCAACACTCCCTCTATCTAGGGAGGTATCTTTCCATAGTTGTACACAACAAATATCCAATGGTACACAACCACTGCTAGTGGCACACAACTACTATCAAGTGACACACAGTCACTGCCAGTGGTACACAACCACTATAGTAGTAAAATGTTTGTCACACATGACACTCCCATTTGGACTTCTAGAGGCTACTCCCTCTAGAAACACTAGGTTCAACTCCCCATAGTGTGTGACATGAAGGTCAAATTCCTTGACATGTCCTCATGTGATGTCCACAAAGGACACTGGGATATAATAAAAAAACCACTTATCCCTTCTCTGATAAGTGTCCTCACAGATCAACTCAACTCTGTCACAGAGGAGTACGATCTGGAGAATGTATGTCACACATGGCACTCCCATGTGGACTTCTAGATGCTACTCCCTCTAGAAACACTAGGGTCAACTCCCCATAGTGTGTGACATCATGGTAAAATTCCTTGACATGTCCTCATGTTCTCTCCACAAGGGACATTGGGATATAAGACCAAACCCACTTATCCCTTTTCAGATATGTGTCTCACTTATCCCTTCTTGGATAAGTGTCCTCACAAATAAACTCAACTCAATCACATAGGAGTATGATTTGGAGAATGTTTCATGAAGCTACAAACATAAACACTCCCTCTTAGCGAGTGAGGCATTCTATGCCATGCCAAGTCTGTCACGAAAGTACTTGAACTTCATATTGGTTTGGTAAGAACATCGACAACCTGCTCATTTGTAGGAAGGTACTACACAAGTACTGAATTCTTATGCACCATGTCTCAGATGTAATGGTACCTAATGTCATTGTGCTTCGATTTGTCATGAAACACTGGATTCTCTAAGATATTTACACAACTATTTTTATCACAATGAATAACGGTGGAATCCAACACATGTCCAAATAAATCTGCAAGGATCTTGCGAAGCCACACTACTTCACCGACTTCCACACTCAATGCAATGTACTATATTTTTGTGGTGTTCAAAACCACATAATTTTGTTTCCTACTACAGAGGGAAACCAAGGTATATCCCAAAGTGAAAAAACACCTGAAGGTGCTCTTCCTGTCCCCTACACTCCCTTCCCAATCAGAGTCAGTATATCCTACAATCTCATTTCAATACTAGAAGTATATCTCATACCATGTTCAACTATGCCTTGTAGGTATCTCAACACATGGTTCACAATAAGCTAGTATGTTTGTCTTGGCTGACTCATAAATTGTCTAGGTCCACTCACTGCATAGAAAATATTTGGTATGGTGTTAACCAAATACATCAATGATCCAATCAATTGTCTGTATAGGGTCATACCAATCTCGTCGAAATCACAATAAGACACAGATAGTTTCTTCAGATTCGTCACCATTGGTGTAGCCATGCGCTTAAAGTTCAACATCCCAAACTTCTTCAATATCTCAACTGTATACTTCCCTTGACTCAGGAATATATCATCATTTCTCTACCACACTTATAGTCCCAATAAGTAGTGCATCATACCAATGTCCTTCATCTCAAACTCAGAGGCCAACACATACTTGAATTCAGAAATAAGGCTCTTTGTACTTGTGAGGAATAAATCATCAACGTAGAGGACCAAAATCAAGGACTTACCATTAACAGTCTTGTAGTAAAATTTGGGATCAAAAACACTTTTGTTGAAGCCCAAACTCATCAGGTATCCATCAATCCTCACATATCAATCTCGAGGTGCCTACTTGAGTCCATACAGGGTCTTCTTCAACCTGCACACATGAGATTCCTTCTCATGTATCACAAAAGCATCTTATTGCTCGATGTATACTTCTCCTTCAATCTCTCCGTTGAGAAAGGCTATCTTCACATCCATCTGATGTTATCTTCAACCCATGGATGTTTCAAGGGAAATAATCATCCATATAGAAGTGTATCGATCAATAGGAGAAAATGTCTCCTCATAATTTATTCCATCCACTTGAGAGAATCCTCTAGAAAAAATTCTCATTTGTGTGCTTCTCGATGCTCTCGTCAGTTGTGTTTGATCTTATAGATCCACTTGGAAGTCACTATAAACTTTCCTTCAGGTCTTTCAAAAATATCCCACACATAATTCTTCATGATGAACTAATACTCCTCCATCATGACATCTCTCCATACTACATGATTAGTTTCCTCCTCATAATAGGAAGGCTCAGAATCAATGATTGTTTCTCATAGCTACGACATAGCATGCATATCTATGAGGTCTCTTTCTCTCTCAGAAGGTACCATGAGGAGATGCATGTCCTTATTCCTCCTACAGTGTCTGATGAGACCATGCATGTCTCTTCTGACCTACTGCAATATCTATGGGAACATTAACTGGAGCTATAGGATCAATGGGATAAGGTTGATCAATAGGCTCAATTGTCTCCCTATGAACTATTGGAGGGAGAGGGGGAGAAGGCACCATATCTCCCCGTCTCTCACTATCAATATCCATGTGAGATCCTCTAGATATTTTGAAGGCTACCTCCTCCTCAAAGGCAACATCTCTTCTCACCTCAATCTATCTTTGACCATGGATATAGATCTGGTATGCCTTAGAAGACTCACTCTACCCCACAAATGTACCATTTCTACCTGAAGGGTCTAGCTTGGTGCTTTTCTCCTTGGGTACATGAATGTATACTAGATACCCAAATATGTTGAAGTGTCCAGCCTCAGGCTTCACTCATGAATTGTTTCCATACTAGACATCTCGTGGTTCCATCATGGAACACATGTCTAATACATATCGAGGTTCCCTCATGGAACCAATGTCTTCTCTAGAACATATCGAGGTTTCCTCATGGAGCTAATGCCCCCCTAGAAATATTGAGGCTTCCTCATGAAAAAAATGTCTTGGTTCCTTCATCTAATCATCTAAGGCACGTCAGTATGAAGTCCACATTCCCCCCTACTAGTCCACATAGGACCCTCTAGGAAGAATGTTTCATGCTGCTGCCTGAAACATATCTTTTCAACAACTCACATATTTATGGGTGCCTTGGCATTGCTTATTTATGCAATGGAGTGTAACCAAACTCATTCTTTAGCTTGATGTTGGAACCATTGGAGATTAAAACTTGGGAAATATTAACCCACCCTTTGCTCACAATGTAATGCAAATTTGTGTACTCACCATACTTTACCAAATAAACATTTGCACCTGTCTGCAATAATTCTTCCACAAAATTAGCATGGCCACTACTCATAGAGGAATGGAGTGAAGTAAAACCTTCCTCATCGTTACCATGGACTGTATTTTTTTCTTGTCCTCCCCATGTTGCGAGATCGTGATGAGCATGTACGCACAATAGACAACCATTGGAAACCCTACGCACTTCCCATGGATTCAAACTCGCGAATCTATTGAAGCCAAAAAGAAGCTGTAAATATCTCTTCCGTATATGTGCATTTTGGCTTCCGTAAAAGCGCATTTTGGCTTCCGTAAATGTGCATTTACAGAAGCCAAAATGCACATATATGGAAGGAAAAATGTGCATATACGAAAGAGGGCTTCCGTATATGCACATTTACTGAAGGAAAAAATGCACATTTACGGAAAACAAAAATGCGCATTTATGGAAGCTCTCTTCCATATATGTACATTTTGACTTCCGTATATGCGCATTTACAGAAGCCAAAATGTGCATATACAGAAGATAGAATGCACATATATGGAAGATAGCTTCCCTATATGTGCATTTTGGCTTCTGTAAATGTGCATATATGGAAACCAAAATGCTCATATACGAAAGCATTCTTCTGTATGTGCGCATTTTGGCTTCCGTATATGCGGATTTACTGAAGGAAACAATGTGCAGATACGGAAGCCAAAATAAACATATATGGAAGAGAGCTTCCGTATATGTGCATTTTGGCTTATGTATATGCACATTTACGAAATCCAAAATTCACATATATGGAAGCTCTATATATGGAAGAGAGCTTCCGTAAATGTGCCTATACAGAAGACAAAATGCGCATATACAAAAGAGAGCTTCCGTATATGCACGCATTTATGGAAGGAAAAAATGCGCATTTACGGAAGCCAAAATTAACATATACGGAAGAGATCTTTCGTATATGCACATTTTGGCTTCCGTAAATTTCTCTTCAGTATATGCGCATTTTGATTTCCGTAAATGCCCATTTATGGAAGCCAAAATGCAGATATACGTAAGGCAAAATGTGCATATACAGAAGAGAGCTTCTATATATGCGCATTTACGGAAGGAAAAAATGCGCATTTACGGAAGGAAAAAATGCGCATTTTTGAAAAAAAAAAATGTGCATTGATGGAAGCTCTCTTTTGTATATGTACATTTTTCCTTTCATATATGTGCATTTACGGAAGCCAAAATGCATATATACAAAATCTCTCTTCCGTATATAGAGCTTCTGTATATGCTCTTTTACGGAAGCCAACATGCGCATATACGAAAGATATAATGCGCAAGATATCTTCTGTATATGCGCATGCGCATACGGAAGCCAAAATGTGCATATACGAAAGCTCTCTTCCGTATATGCACATTTTAGCTTCCGTATATGCGCATTTATGAAAGGAAAAAATGCGCATATACGGAAGCCAAAATGCACATATATGGAAGAGAGATTCCATATATGTGCATTTTGGCTTTTGTATATGCACATTTATGGAAGCCAAAATGTGCATATATGGAAGAGAGCTTCCTTATATGCGCATTATGGCTTCCATAGATGCGCATATACAGAAGACAAAATGCGCATATATGGAAGAGAGCTTCTGTATATGTGCATTTATGAAAGGAAAAAATGCGTATTTATGGAAGCGAAAATGTGCATATACGGAAGAGAGATTCTGTAAATATCTCTTCCGTATATGCGCATTTTGGCTTCTGTAAATGCGCATATACAGAAGCCAAAATGCGCATTTATGGAAGCCAAAATGTGCATATACAAAAGTCAAAGTTCCAAAGGTCATAGTTCTGGAGGGGGTAGTTCAAGAGGTCATAGTTACAGAAGGAATAGTTCCAGAGGTCACAGTTCCGTAGGTCACAGTTCCACAGGTCATAGTTCCAAAGATCATAGTTCCAAAGGGTGTAGTTCCAGAGGTCATAGTTCTAGAGGTCATAGTTCCAGAGGGCGTACTTCCAGAGGCCATAGTTCTAGAGGGCATAGTTTCACAGGTCATATTTCCAAAGGTCATAGTTCCATAGGTCATAGTTCTAAAGGGCATAGTTCCAGAGGTCATAGTTCTGGAGGGCGTAGTTCTAGAAGTCATAGTTCCTGGGGTCATTCCACATGTCATAGTTCCAGAGGGCGTAGCTCCAGAGGCCATAGTTCCACAGGTCATAGTTCCAGAGTGCGTAGTTCCAAAATTCATAGTTCCATGGGTCATAGTTCTTGGGGTCATTCCACAAGTCATAGCTCTAAAGGGAGTAGTTCCATAGGTCATAGTTCCATAGGGCATAGTTCCATGAGTGATAGTTCTTGGGGTCATTCCAGAGGTCATAGTTCAAGAGAGTGTAGTTCCAGAGGTCATAGTTCCAGAGGTAGTTCTAGAGAGCACAGTTCAAGAGGTCATAGTTTCGGAGGTCATAGTTCCAGAGGGTGTAGTTCCAGAGGTCACAGCTATACAGGTCATAGTTCCAAATGTCATAGTTCCAGAGTGCGTAGTTCGAGAGGTCATAGCTCTAGAGGTCATAGTTCCAGAGGGCATAGTTCCAAAGGTCATATTTCTAGAGGGCGTAGTTCCACATGTCATAGTTCCATAGGTCATAGTTCCAGAGGGCATAGTTACATAGGTCATAGTTCCAGAGGGCGTATTTCCATAGGTCATAGTTCCATAGGTCACAGTTCCATAGGTCATAGTTATATAGGTCATAGTTACAAAGGTCATAGTTCCAGAGGTTAGTTCTAGAGGGCATAGTTCCAAAGGTCATAGTTCCATAGGTCATAGTTCTGGAGGACGTAGTCCAACAGGTCAAAGTTCTAGAGGTCATAGTTCTAGAGGGTGTAGTTCAAGAGGACATAGTTTTAGAGGGCATAGTTCCAGAGGTCACAGTTCTAGAGGTCATAGTTCCAAAGGTCTAGTTCCAGAGGGCGTAGTTCCAGAGGTCATAGTTCTAGAGGTCATAGTTCCAGAGGGCATAGTTCCAGAGGTCATAGTTATAGAGGACGTAGTTCCACAGGTCATATTTTCAGAGGTCATAGTTCTAGAGGGCGTAGCTCCACAGGTCATAGTTCTAGAGTGCGTAAGTCCACAGGTCATAGTTCCACAGGCCATAGTTCCAAAGGTCATAGTTCGAGAGGGCATAGTTCAAGAGGTCATAGTTCTATAGGGCGTAATTCCAGAGGTCACAGTTCAAGAGGTCAGAGTTCCAAAGGTCATAGTTCCATAGGTCATATTTTTAGAGGTCATAGTTCCAGAGGGCGTAGTTCCAGATTTCATAGTTCCAGAGTGCGTAGTTCCAGAGGTCATAGTTCTAGAGGGCGTAGTTCCAGAGGTCATAGTTCCAGAGGTCATAGTTCTAGAGGGTGTAGTTCTATAGGTCATAGTTCCATAGGTCATAGTTCCATAGGTCACAGTTCCACATGTCAAATTTCCAGAGGGTGTAGTTCCAAAGGTCATAGTTCCAGAGGGCATAGTTCCACAGGTCATAGTTCTAGAGGTCATAGTTTCAGAGGGCGTAGTTCCAAAGGTCATAGTTCCATAGGTCATGGTTCTAGAGTGCATAGTTCCACAGGTCCTTTGGAACTATTACCTATGGAAATATGACTTGTGGAACTACGCTTTATGGAACTATGACCCGTGGAATTGTGACCTGTGAAACTATTACCTATGGAACAGTGCCCTTTGGAACTATGACCTCTAGAACTATGAATTGTGGAACTATGCCCTCTGGAACTATGCCCTCTTGAACTATGACCTATGGAACTATGGCCTCTGGAACTATGACCTATGGAACTCTGACATCTGGAACTATGAAATCTAGAAATATGCCCTCTAGAACTACAACCTCTGGAACTATGACCTCTGGAACGATGACCTCTGGAACTACGCCCTCTGGAACTATGACCTTTGGAACTACACTCTCTGGAACTATGACCTCTGGAAATTTGACCTGTGGAACTGTTACCTATGGAACTATGACCTCTCGAACTACGCCCTATAGAACTATGACCTCTAAAATGATTCCCTCTGAAACTGTGACCTCTAGAACTATGCCCTCTGTAACTATGACCTTTGGAACTATGCCCTCTGGAACTATGACCTCTAGAGCTATGACCTGTCATAGTTCATATGGGGAATATTAATAAAGGTCATAGTTCCAGAGGTCGTAGTTCCAAAGGTCATAGTTCCAGAGGGTGTAGTTCCATAGGTCATAGTTCCAGAGGGCATAGTTCCAGAGGTCATAGTTCCAGAGGTCATAGTTCTAGAGGGAATAGTTTCAGAGGTCATAGTTCCAGAGGTCATATTTCCAGAGGGCATAGTGTTAGAAAGTAATGGATGTGCTCATTTTACCATAGACATTGTAGCAATATTGTCACCCAACCATAGGTCAAAGCCACCCCTGAGCACCTTAACCTTGACATAGACCATTCCGAAAGAAAACCTTAGGCTAAAGAGCCAAACAAGATAGCACACCTCTCTCCAGGGATAGCACATCAAACAAGAATAACCAGAAGAGTGTTAAGAACCTGAATAGATATAAAAATATAATCACCACAAATACTGAATACACAATATATCCAAAGAGCAATATAGAAGAAAAACACCACTTTATTATATCAAACCCTTGAGGTAGGGCAACACCATACAATGGATCC
>JZKD02S2124610.1:37584-48516 GCA_000966675.3 Picea glauca
CATTTATTATATCTAACTACCATAGTGGGCCTTATTTAATAATATAGTGGACCTAGTCCACCTTACATTGAATGACCTCCACTATTATCACTATGGGCCCTTTGGCCCCCCCCAACTACCTCTCTAGCTACCTTACAAAGAGGCTGAGTAGAAAGTCCAAAGCATAACCAAGAGATAATCCCAGCCAAAACCAAAATCTGCTAGTTGCAGCAGCTGCAACTGCATCTCTTCTCCAAACTTGCGCACCATTGCAGTTGTGAGGTGTGTGTACAAATGAGATCAAGCGCTCTTTATTTATAGTCCTCCAAGTCACTTTGCTGGGATGGCTTGTTCTCTTGAAGACTAATAACTTAATATAAATCATCCTCTTGAGCCGACTAGTCTTCTAGGGTTATTTAGGTTTTCTTCTTGCTTCCTGGAATAATATAGTCTCATAAGGTTTACACATGGAGGTAAATACCTCCCGCAACTACAATAATATCAAAACTCCCTCCTATCTAGGGAGGTATTGAAGGTAATGGTCTTGAGAAAAAACATACCATTCACCCGGTAACATCATCATAGTCGTATAGACTATCTCATGATTAGATCACGAGCACCATCATCACTATCAGTTTCATCTAACAACATCAAATTCATCATCTCATGAAACCATACTCCATCTGAGTAATCAGACATGATGCTGGATAAGTAACTCACTCCAGAGAGTGATGCAAGAACCATTCTTCTAATCTAGACATATGTCCTAGAAGAATAATTGTTCCGACAGATGCTGGAAGCCACAACATGGGCTACAAGGACTATTCTTCTAATTCGAACATACGTCCTAGAAGAATAATTGTCCTGGACCATTTTCCACCTGGAGAATGTCAGTCCATTAGCACACTGACCATCCATCTAGATGATAATCATTATCAACACTTCTGATATTCTACAAGGCAATAGAAAAATGTCATTCAATAGAACACAACCGTGTCTATCCATAGTAGCACACAAGTACAATCCAGTGGTATACTACCACACCAAGTAGCACAAAACTACTTGATCAATGACATATAATCATAATCAATGGAACACATCCACCACAATAACATATATCTACTTTCCAGAGACATAGAATCTCCATGACAATCATATCATCTGATATCAACCTGCACATAAAAACAATGTCATGATATAAACCGAATCATCTGGGCCATTCTTCCACTCACATCTGTGAGATCTGGAAGAGCATATGCCGTCATAAGGAAAAACATCAATCATGAGATACTGGACTATTCTTCTCAAGCATAGAAGAATAAATGTCCTGATTTCTGAGCCTGGCCCATTCCTTCGGCACTAAACAAAGTGAAACCTAGAGAGAATGAGTCTGCCCTAGGGAATGCCTGTCCCTGATTGCTGAACCTAGACCATTCCTCCAGCACTAAACAAAGTGAAACTTGGAGAGAATGAATCTTACCTAGGGAATGACTATCCAGACCATTTCCTAAGGAAATGACTATCATGCACCAACCTCTAGAATGAACCATTCTTTGAAACTGCTCACAACTGTGAGCTTCGAAATATTGATTGTCTAACGAGGCAGACCAGTCTTATTGACCACTACTGAGAGTGACCGTCAAGAAGAAAGACTGTCCTATACCATTCCCCCACATTGGCCACAAGGGGAATCACTATCTATGGTACATCAACAATCCATCAAACCATTTTCATTAAAAAAATGTCTATTTGATCTGGACCATTTTCCGAACTGGAAAAATTTATGTCCATCAGAAATCTCAAACCACTTTCTGAACTGGAAAGGAACTGCTCATCTTGGACCATTTTTCGAACTTGAAAAATGACTGTCCATAAATCAATAACACATCAGTGCTCCCTCCCAACCTAGGAGTCATCTCTTCTTTTTTAAATAAGGAAGTTGTCTCCACGATCTCCAGCTTGTTTCTTGAGTACGCAAACTCTTTCATCTTGGACATAGGTTTACCAAGATATCTGCTTATCTTTTCATCTGTGGAGATATATATTGGAGAATCACTTCTCTTTTCTGGACTTTATTTGCTTGATCTCAATTTACTTTGGTCTTTATGGAACACTGGTTTTTCTCTGAAGGCTTCATGTGGCTCTAATCATTACAATATATCATGGTTGGATTCAACTCGTTTGTTTCTTGTTAGCTCATAATATCGCGACAAGGCTCAAACTGGAACATATCCAAGTGGCACTTCTTCTTGTCTTCATGAGAGTTTTTCATGGATTAGAAAACCATCATCCTGGACTTCTGAGTAACTATTCTGATACAATATCTCTACTATAGAAGGTTTTCACCATGCTTCTGCTGTGCATTCGAGGCTCTGCACCAAGTTGTTTGAATCCATATAAGATCTTATTCCATCTACATACAAGAGTCTCTTTTTGGTATACCTCAAAAACTTTGAGGTTTCTCTACATACGCTTCTTGTTCAATTACTTTGTTGAGGAGAACATTCCTTACATTCATCTAATGTAAACTCCAACCCATGGATATTGCAGAAGATACAATGGCTCATGTAGAGGTATGTCTAGTTTTCTAGAATAGGGAATCACCATAGTTTTCTCCCCCCATTTGGGAGAACCTTTAGTTCTGAATCTCGTGATGCTTCTATTCATAAGTATTTCATACACTGTTCTTCATCACAACTTTTGTTTCTTCTGTTTGATTGCTTATAGTGGGTTCAAACCAGGCCGATAGTCTTGTGATTCTTGATATAATGACCACTTGTTCTAGCTTTTTTTTCTCTCTTGGAATCTTCATGTTCTTCCTCATGTTTCTCTTTAGCTCTTGGGTCCATGGAGTTTTCTTATAGATTCCATGCCTTGAAGATTATGACTTCTTCCTTTCATCATAGGATCATGGATGTGAATGGACAACCAAGGATACTTTAAGGGTTATTTTCGAACAAGACTTCTTTTGAACATGTGCTACTTTTCACGGCTGTTATCATCAATGGGAACATGGATAGATACTTCATAATCTTTGATGGATCATATTATTTAGGATTAGCTCCCTCCTAATCCTTGCTTCATGCATGAATGCATGCTCTTCTTTTGGAATTATAGAGTCAACTCCCTCCAACTAAGAGAGTCCACGCTTCCGTTTGCATCCTTATTGCCTTATGCAAAGTGTCACAAGTCTTTTCCTTTTGATTGTTGGCTTCTTTCGGTTTTTACTTCTTCTAGGTTTCTTTTGATTTCTGTTGGTTTTTATTCATATGTGATATGAGAGACATCAATATATTATTACAATGATGAGTGTTCCATATATAGGGAACATAAGGTGACCATCCATGAAAGGATGTGTCCCTTGAATAATCAATAACTATGTGTTATTATCATTTACTTATTATATATTATATATAATAATCATTAATAATTATATTATTAATTATTATCTTTAGAGAATGTCTTCCAGATGTTGTCGAAACATCAACACTCCCTCTCAATGAGGGAAACATTATACAACATGCCACTCTTGTCTTTGAAGTATACAAACTTCACCCTAGACTCATGACACTTGTCTGTCAGTCTTGGGAGACATCTCTCTCCCACTTGAACCAAGGGAAAACTCCTTCTGCAACTATCTCTAAGATTAGGCTCACTTTGGGTCCACATGTAAAAGCATATAGCATCTTGAGTCTTTATCATTCCTTGTCAAATCATCATGACTAGGACAAAGACTACACCAATATCTTTCACCACAGGCACACACCTATGAGTGAATGTCGGCTTGATGCTAACTAACATGTGGAAAGCACTTCAAGCACCTCGAGTCCATATTATTCCTTGTCATGATCAAGGAAGGACTACGTCTAGGCCCATTTACCACAAGTGCACCTTTGTGATAAATGTATCCTATCTCCCTTGGTCTACAGCCCAATCTAGGAGAAGTTCTGCCTGATGCTGAAATATCAACACTCCCTCTTAGCTAGGGAGGTATATTTCCATAGTAGTACACAAATACTGTCCAGAGACACACAGTCTCTGCCAGTGGTACAAAACCACCATAGTAGCAAAAGATTTGTCACACATGGCACTCCCATGTCGACTTCTAGAGGCTTCTCCCTCTAGGAACACTTAGGGTAAACTCCCCATAGTGTATGATGTCAAGGGTCAACTCCCTTGACTTGTCCTCATGTGTTCTCCACTTAGGACGTTGGGTTATAAACCCAAATTCACTTATTCATTCTCGAATAAGTGTTCCATTTATCCCTTCTTAGATAAGTTTCCTCACAGATCAAATCAACTCAATTCATAGAGGAGTATGATCTGGAGAAAGTTTGTCACACATGGCACTCCATGTGGACTTCTAGAGGCTACACCCTCTAGAAACACTAGGGTTAACTCCCATAGTGTATGACATCAAGGGTCAACTCCCTTGACATGTCCTCATGTTCTCTCCACATGGGATGATGGGTTATAAACCCAACTACACTTATTCCTTCTTGAATAAGTGTTCCACTTATCCCTTCTCGGATAAGTGTCCTCACAGGTCAACTCAACTCAATTCACAGAGGAGTACGATCTGGAGAAAATTTTGTCACACATGGCACTCCATGTGGACTTCTAGAGTCTACACCCTCTAGAAACACTAGGGTCAACTCCCATAGTGTATGATGTCAAGGATCAAGTCCCTTGACATGTCCTCATGTACTCTCCACATGGGACATTGGGTTATAAGCCCAACCACACTTATCCATTCTCGAATAAGTGCCCCACTTATCCTTTCTCAGATAAGTGTCATCACAGATCAAATCAACTCAGTCACAGAGGAGTACGATCTGGAGAATGTCTCAGGAAGCTGCAAACATCAACACTCCCTCTCAGCGAGGGAGGCATTCTCTGCCATGCCAAGTCTGTCACAAAAGTACTTAAACTTCATCCTGGTTTGGTAAGAACATCAACAACCTATTCATCTGTAGGAAGGTACTGCACCAATACTTCCTTCCTCTGCACCATGTATCAGATGAAATGGTACTTGATCTCAAGGTGGTTTGATTTGTCATGAAATACTGGATTATCAGAGATCTTCACACAACTTTAGTTACCATAATGAATAATGGTAGAATCCAACACATGTTCAAATAAATCTGGACGGAGCTTGTGAAGCCACACTGCTTCATGAACTGTCATAATTAATGAAATGTACTCTGCTTCTGTTGTGTTCAAAGCCACAAAATTTCATTTCCTGCTACACTAGGAAACCATGGAAGATACCAAAGTGAAGCAACACCTGAAGATACTCTTTCTTTCCACTGCGCTCCTTGCCCAATCAAAGTCAATATATTCTTTCCATATCATATCAATACTGGAAGTATATCTCAAACCCTGTCTAACTATGCCTCGCAAGTATCTTAATACATTCTTTGCAACAATCTTGTGTGTCTATCTCAACTGGCTTATAGACTAGCTAAGTGCACTCACCGCATAACAAATATTTGGTCTCGTGTTAACTAGATACATCAGTTATCCAAGTAACTTTTTTTTTTTATATATATATAGAGTCGGATCAATTTCATCATAATTAGAAGAAGACACACTTAGTTTCTTCAGATTCGTCATCATTGGTGTAACCACAGGCTTCAAGTTCATTATCTCAACTGTGTACTTCCCCTGACTCGGGAAGATCTCATCAGTTCTCTGCCACACTGCTAGTCCCGAGAACTAGTGCATCATACCAAGGTCCTTCATATCAAACTTAGAGGCCAATGCATACTTGCATTCAACAATAATGCTCTTTGTACCAGTGAGGAATAAATCATAAACGTAGAGGACCAAAATGAGGGACTCACCATTAACAATATTGTAGTACATGATGGGATCCACAAGACTTTTGCTGAAGCCCAAAAATCATCAGGTGTCCATCAATCCTTGCATATCAAGATCAAGGTGGTTGCTTGAGTCCATACAATGCCTTCTTCAACCTGCACACACGAGACTCCTTCTCATGTATCACGAAACCATATGGATACTCGATGTATATTTCTTCCTCAATATCTCCATTGAGAAATGTTGTCTTTACATCCATATGATGTATTTTCCAACCCATGGATGCTGCAAGGGAAATAATTGTCCGGATAGAAGTGGAGCAACAAGAGAAAATGTCTCCTCATAATCTATTCCCTCCACTTGAGAGAATCCTCTAGAAACAAATCTCATTTTGTGCCTCTTGATACTTTCATCAGCTGTGCGTTTGATCTTATAGATCCACTTGGAAGTCACTACAGACTTTCCCTTTGGGACTCTGTAACTACCAAACACTGAGACTGAGAGTAACTTCTCTACTATGTCAACAACTTCCCTCTTCTGGGGATGCTCTATGTGGAACTAGCTCCTCCACTCTCTCTCTACAATTATTTCCTCTGCAATTGCTCTATCTAGAAGTGAGAGTGTCTCAATAACTATTCCCTTTGGAGTTGGAGGTGACTCCTTCTTTGTCTCGATTTCAAAAATAGATCACTACACCTACCATGTGATCTCACTGTCCACTAACTAGGTCCCCCTTTTTGGAGATTCTACCAGAGAGAAGATCAATGGGACTGACCTTCTTTTCTCTTTCATTGCTTGCACATTAGAAATATTGATGACATGCATAAAAATATTGGGCACCCATACCAAAGAAAGTGGATCGAATACATTAAGAAAACTTCCAATCTCTTGTACCAGGAAAAATGGTCCTTCAAAGAATTAAGGGTTCTCATATCAGGGATAATGACCCTTGTTGTGAGTTGTATTTGCTGCCCAATACCTAATATAGTCACTATTGTCATGAGAAACTAAATTCACTGATAGTATCATGCAACTTTTATTGTCACAGTGAATCAATGTAGGCTCAAGCATCTGACCAAATAAATCAACAACAAGCATGAGATCAGATTTTGCGACCTCATCTCCACAAATTCAACTTAGTCAACTGGAATTCACAATCCAGATTTCCCACAATCTATGGTCACGATCTATAATATGAAACAAAGGCGTGTGACAATATTTCCTGTTTCAAAGCACCATCGGTGGAATTTCTGATTCATGCAATGATAATGTCCATATCTACAAAGGCTCCTAGTCTCTCTGATTAGTCATCAATCTATCAAAAGTCTCCAATCGATTCATATCATATCTTTTTTTTTTTCTTTTTAGAACTCGTGACTTCTAACTATTACAATATATCTCCCTTCAACACATATAATAATTCCATGCGATTCAAATCCTTGGTAAGAATGGTAGGTGAGTACAATATTCTTTATATAGTTGGTGATGGATGAACCATAGATTACATCTCTCTATACCACCATTTGAGATAGGGAGGATTATAATGGATGATCACAATGGCAAGAAGAAGCTTCACTTTATGGTATTTCTATGGTTAGTTTAGGGCCACATAAATCCTTTCTTAGAGCTATCAAAGGCTCTGGTTATCCACGACCACAAAGTCTCCTTCCTCTCCATGCCTGTTAACATTTCTAGAATCAGACGTTCCTTAGAGGTTTAGGACTGGCTGGGCCGGATCGATCTGATGGAACTGTCGTTACTGCCCACGAAGGGGCTGATTCCTAGCGTGGAATGCACAACAGACATCCTGACGAAAATGACATTTCCACTGAAGGTATCCTTGGATGGCATTGAGAATCCCTTCCGAAGCCTTCTTAGGCAGCTCTCACTGGATTATCTTGTCCATGACTTCGTGCAATATTAGACTCAAAGCGCGGCTGCGGAGCTGCAAGCTCAGGCCATTCATTTCTCCATATTCCCCCCTGCGAGTTGTGCATGTGCCTTACACCCTTCTAAATTGTGGAACAATGGCATAACCATTGAGGAGCTGGTGGCTCCACCCTTTGAATTCACGTCTTTGGTGATCATATAGATCTGAGCTATCGATTGGCTAAATGCTTGGAAGGATGCATGGCGGTAATTGTGAAATCCTCCTTTTATTATACACTTTTATTTTCTTCCATTTACCTAGGCCCTCCTATGAGGGAGTGAGGCCCAGTCCTACTCTGATACCATGTTGGTTTTTATTCATATGAGATATCAGAGATATTCGATATATTATTACAATGATGAGTGTTCCATATATAGGGAACATAAGGTGACCATCCATGAAAGGATGTGTCCCTTGAATAATCAATAACTATTTGTTATTATCATTTACTTATTATATAATATATATAATAATCATTAATATTTATATTATTAATTATTATCTTTAGAGAATGTCTTCTAGATGTTGTCGAAACATCAACAATTTCATCTTATCTTGTAGTTGTTATTTATGTTGATAGATACCACATCAATTGTTACCTGGGGTTGTTGATGTACTTCATCTTTTCATGTGTATTGCTTGACTTGTAGTCATCATGATAGCAACCCTTATCTTGTTTTTCCTCCATATGTATTGTTTCTCTTTGAACATCTTTATATTCTAGAAAATAGATATGCAAGATATGTACAGAAAACTATGTAAACATGGTATGTACAAGATTTATGAAGAATATTGTTACCTTGTCTTTAGAAGAAGAAGTTTGCTTTATACTGCTTGGACTTCTTTGAGGGTTCCCTTTCTTTGGAAACTAATGCTTCATGTGTTTCCACCCTTTTCCTTAAATCGGGACAATGATTCTTGTAGTGACCATATTTTCAACAGTTGAAGCATTGCATTTTTGACATATCTTTCTCTTGATTTTCTTTCTTCCTTGAGCCAAACTTATTTTTATTCCTGAATTTATTGAACCTTGATGTGAAGGCTTGATCATCGTATTTATTTTGGGGTTTCTCTTTTTCACTAATCCTTGATTCTTCTTGTGCACAACAAGTCCAAAGTTCTTCAAATGTGGGATACTCCTTCCTTTTGTTCATGTTTGCATCAAATGCATCCCATGTCTTGGGAATACCATTGAGTACTATATTTACCAATTCCTTTTCTGAAATGATCTCTTCAATAGCTTGTAGTTGATATCTTAACTGAGAGATTCTCATAAAGTATGATGTTATGTTGTCATCATCATTCATATTCATGTCACAGAGCTCATTCTTCAGACTCATTACTTGTCCAGTGTTTCTGACTGAGAAGAGGTTTGTAAGGGCATCATACATCTTCTTAGATGAGTCAAGATGGGAGATGTAGTGTATCAAGTGGTCTTTTATAGAGTCCACTATGATACTCATGGCATTGGTGTCACTGTCTTTGAACTTCTCCATGACTGCAACGTTCTGAGGTTCCTTTTCTTTTCCTTCTTCAAACTCTGGTTCCACAATCTTTCCTTTCATGATATCCAACACTTTATTCTCGGCAAGGATGAGATCAATCCTTGTATTCCATACTCTTAAGTTAGAAACCCCTTCTAACTTGTTTTCTGACTTCATAGAGTAAGTCATAATTTCTTTGACTTGGTCAACCCTTGATTTTGACCAAAAAATCAAACTTGTCGTCTTAGCTTGCTGAGAGTACGAGGAGATGCGCTAGGCTAGGGTGCACTAGGATATCCAAAAATTAGGTCAATATCTTCACTTAAGGTGCCTCAAAAAGAGGGTTAGGATTTTGTTGTTGCAACAAGAACTGGTTGCAAATGCAACTATGACTAAGAAAATTTTCCCAATCTGTCTTCTAGCGGTTAGACTGTCTGAAGATAGTGTGGGCCCATAACCTGTTAGAAAGTAATGGATGTGCTCATTTAACCTTAGAAAATATAGCAATATTGTCACCCAACCATAGGCTGAAGCCACCCTCGAGCACCTTAACCTTGACAAAGAATCATTCTGGAAGCAAAACCTAGGATAAAGAGCCAAACAAGATAGCACACCTCTCTACATGGATAGTGCATCAAACAAGAATAACTAGAAGAGGTCGAGTAGAAAGTCCAAACCATAACCAAGAGAGAATCCCATCCAAAACCAAAATCTTCTAGTTGCATCAGTTGCAACTGCAGCTCTTCTCCAAACTTGTGCACCACTTCAGTTGTGAGGTGTGTGTACAAATGAGCTCAAGTGCTCTTTATTTATAGTCTTCCAAGTCACTTTGTTGGGCAAACTTCTTCTCTTGGAGACTAATAACTTAATATAAATCATTCTCTTCAGTCGACTAGTCTTCTAGGGTTATTTAGGTTTTATTCTTTCTTCCCAGAATAATATATTCTCGTCAGCTTTACACATGGAGGTAAATACCTCCCACAACTACCATAATATCAACACGTAGTTCCATAGGTCCTAGTTCCACAGGTCACAATTCCACACGTCATAGTTCCAAAGGTCATAGTTCCATAGGTCATAGTTCTAGAGGGCGTAGTTCCAGAGGTCATAGTTCCAGAGTTCATAGTTTTGGATGACATAGTTCCACAGGTCAAAGTTCCAAAATTCATAGTTCCAGAGGGTGTAGTTCAAGAGTTCATATTTATAGAGGGTGTAGTTCCAAAGGTCATAGTTCCACATGTCATAGTTCCACAAGTGATAGTTCCAAAGGTCATAGTTCTAAAGGGCATCGTTCCAGAGGTCATAGTTATAGAGGTCATAGTTTCAGAGGTAGTGGTTCCAGAGGTCATAGTTCCCTCTCTTATACTTGATGTTGAGATGGAACTGCTGCAAATATGTGGACCACTTATGATGGTGGTCATTCTGCAATTTTCCTTATGTCTGCATGAATTGCAGAGGCTTATTGTAAATTCTAACCTTGTACAATATCTATTGTAAACATATATTCATAAAAGAATAGAAAATATACAATGGCAAATACAAACATTACACAGAGATTTTTCCCCTGGAAACCCAAACTGGGAAAATTAGCATATTCTATATTCATTCATTGTGTTACAATGTTTACAATAAAAAATACATATAGGAGACAGTGGCATCCACAACCCTAACCCAATGACCTGGATTAGTCCAAAAACCTAATTCCTTAACCGGAAA
>JZKD02S2124610.1:48770-68231 GCA_000966675.3 Picea glauca
TGTCCACCTTCATCAGTGATACTTTATTTTCTTCAATCATGTCTCTCACAAAGTGATATTGAACATCAATGTGCTTTGTCTTTGAATGATAAGCATGGTTCTTCACTAGAAAAATGGCACTCTGACTGTCACACTCTATCCTTACATCTTGTTATACCAACCCAATACTTGAACACAGTATTTGTAACCATACTTATTCCTTACTTTCATGAGTGGATGCCATGTATTCAACTTCTATAGTTGAAAGTGCCACTACAGTCTGTCTTTTTCTCATCCAACTTATTGCTCCTCCAAACAGGTTAAACACATACCCTCTTGTAGATCTCCTATGATCCAAATCTCCAGCCCAGTTTGCATCCACAAAGACATGTATATCCACTACTCTGTCCAATCCTGGTCTTCCTTCATAGCACAATCCATAGCTAGCAGTGCCACACAAATACCTGAAAACCCTTTTTACTGTTGTCCAATGCTCCTTCCCTGGTTTTGACATATACCTGCTCAAAACTCCCACTGCATGTGCAATGTACGGTCTAGTACAAACCATTGCATACATCAAACTGCCAACTGCACTCACATATGGAATATGAGACATGTCCTCCTGTTCTTCATGTGTTTTGGGACACTAATACGAAGAAAAAATTACACCAACAGGAATAAGAACCTTGACCGGTTTACATTCCTGCATATTAAACCTCTGCAATATTGTCTCGACATATTTTATCTGATTTAACCAGAGTTTCCTCCTTTTCTGATCTCTTTTAATCTCCATGCCCAAAATGAAATTTGAAGCACCAAGATCCTTCATGTCAAATTTAGAGGACAACTGAGTTTTGACATCCTGGATAATCTCCTTGTTGTTTCCTATAAACATGTCATCCACATATAAGACCAAATAAATCAAATGATCACCAATTTATTTAAAATACACACGGTGATCTTCTTTGCTTCTTGTGAAGACAAGTCCCATCATATAAGTATCAAATTTTTGATACCACATTCTTGGTGATTGTTTTAAACCATACATGGAATTTTTCATCTTGCATACCAACTCCTTCTTTCTCTTCACAGCATAACCTTCTGGTTGCTTCATAAAGATTTCTTCTTCCAAATCCCCATGAAGGAATGTTGTCTTCACATCCATTTGTTCTATTTCAAAATCAAATGCAGCAGGAACAAATAACATAAATATTATGGAGGTTAACTTGGCAACAGGAGAAAAAATCTCACCTAAATCAATTCCCTCAACCTGGGAATAACCCTTTGCTACTAACCGAGCTTTGTATTTCTCCACCTTTCCTTCTGCATTCAACTTCTTTTTAAATACCCATTTGCTGCCCATGGGATTTCTTCCAATTGGCAACTCCACTAGATCCCAAGCCTCATTCTTATCCAAAGATGTTATTTCTTCTTCCATGGCCCTTTCTAGAGATTTCCATCCTCTGAATCCACTGCCTTCCTGACAGTTCTAGGATCATCATTAGTAATAGACAAAGCAAAATTTGAATGGAAATCAGATGGACTATACCTTTTTGGTATCCTTCTTTCTCGATCTGATCTCCTCAATACTGGAGTATGAGGATCTTCTTCTTCTGATTCATGTTCTTCTGTAGAGTTTGATTCATCACCATTTAAATCCAACTCTATTTTATCTAGTTCTTCCTTACTTGGTAGGACTTCCTATTTAAAAACATCCTTCATTTCTCTAAATACCACATCTAGGCTATACACTACCTTCTTAGTTTTTGGGTTCCAAATCTTATAACCTTTGAGACCATCTTTATATCCAATAAAGATACATTTTTTATCCTTTTAATCCAACGTACTCATGTTTTCCTTTGGAACATGAACATATGCATCGCATCCAAATACCTTAAGATGTGTGAGAGAAGGTTTTTTACCAGTCCATACCTCTTGTGGAGTCTTTTCGTCCAACGCTGATGAGGGTGATCTGTTGACCAGATAACATGCAATATCCATTGCCTCTGCCCAGAATTCCTGCCCTAACCCAACACCACTAAGCATGCACCTTTCTTTTTCCATCAATGTCCTGTTCATACATTCTGCAACTCCATTCTGCTGAGGTATATATAGAGTAGCATTATGCCTTGCTATACCGCACTTCTTACATAATTCTTCAAATTCATTCTTGCAGAACTCTCCGCCATTATCTGTCCTCAACACCTTAATTTTTTTCTCTGTTTGATTCTCAACAAGAGACTTAAACTCTTTAAACCTATCAAAGACTTCAGATTTCTTCCTGAGGAAATATATCCAAGTTTTCCTCGAGAAGTCATCTATAAATGAGACATAGTACATAGATTTTTCCAATGATGGGACCGACACAGGTCCAAAAACATCATTGTGAACTAGCTGTAAAATTCCTTCTGCCCTCATTGCACCAGAGCAAAATCTTACCCGATTCTGCTTCCCATATAGACAATGTTCACAGAAATCAAAATCCAGAGAGCAGTTAGACATACCTTCAACCAAACCTTTACCGTGTAGTAGTCGAAGACCCTTCTCTCCGATATGCCCCAGTCTTTGATGCCACAACATAACCGTTTCTCCAGAGATTTTAGGAGTTCTTTCTTCTTCAAATCCAATATCAAGAACAATGGAGCTATTACACCCATCACTAATAGTGCTTCCTAGAAGCTTATACAGAGTTCCAAACCGAACTCCCTTCATCAACACCATTGCTCCTCGAACCATCCTCCAAGTTCCCTTTTCAAATATTGTTTTTACCCCTGCATCTTCCATTTTTCTTACATAAATCAAATTTCTAGCCATACCTGGGATGTGCAGAACACCGAGCAATGTTCTAATCCTTCCATCTATGAGCCTCTACTTGACCCTTCCTCTTCCTATGATTCTGGTTGTCGAATCATTAACTAAGAAAACATTACCTCCATCATACCTTTCATATTTGCAGAACACTCCCTGTGGGGAGTCATACGAAAGGATGCACTAGAGTCAATCAACCATGCCTCATGATCTGCATTTGTTTTTGAAGAGGCCAATTACACATCCCCTCCTTCCTTGGAGGTATTTTCTTCTATAGAAGAATATTCTTCAGATCCCTTCTTTTTCTCAACTTTGGATCTACACTGCTTCTTATAGTGCCCTTCTTTTCCACATCTCCAACATACCCTTACAAACTTTCTGGGAGATTTATATCTACCCTTAGACTTAGATCTCCCACTTAAGAAATAAAATCTATTTATTTCCCAGGAACGTTCTCTTGTGTTTGTGCTATGTTCTTCCATATTCGTTCGTCTCATCTCCTCCGACAACAAGGATGAAACCACTTCTTCAAACTTCAAGGAAGTTGTATTACTACCTATGGCCACAACTAGACTATCCCACGAGTCTGGTAAAGATCAGAACAAACTGATACATTTATCTTCATCTGAAATTTTAATCTCAACAGACACTAATTGACTTACCACAGTATTGAAGGTGTTCAAATTCTCTGCCACCGAGTCTCCATCTCTCATCCTCAGGTTATACAGCTTCTGTCTCAGGAATAGTTTATTTACCAGGGACTTAGACTGATACAACTTCCCTAGCTTTTCCCATAAATCCTTGGTTGTGGCTTCCTCTGACACATTTAGTAATACTAAATCGGAGAGACATAGTTGGATTGTGCTCTTTGCCTTTCGATCCAACTTTTTCCAGTCATCTGCAGAAGTTCCTGTAGGTGAAGTACTTGGATCTATCGTGATCCACTAATCTCTGTCCACCAATAGATCTTCCATATTGAGCTTCCATACCTCAAAACTTTTCCCATTAAACTTCTCAATCTCCATCTTCGAATTTCCTGCCATTTCTTTTCACCTGAAAAACAATACCGCAGATCTCCCACTGTAATAAGGCTTATCACAGTACCGAGCCAAACCCTTGACCACAAAGGTGTCCCCCTGAAACCAATAAATTTATGATACCAAATGAAAATTATAACCTTGTACAATATCTACTGTAAACAAATATTCAGAAAAGAACAAAAAACATACAATGGAAAATACAAACATTACACAAAGATTTTTCCCCTGGAAACCCAAACCGGGAAAACCAACATATTCTATATTCATTCATTTTGTTACAATGTTTACAATACAAAATACATATAGGATCTAGCGGCATCCAAAACCCTAAACCAATGACCTGGATTAGTCCAAAACCCTAATTCATTAACCGAAAATAGAAAAACATCGCCAAAGAAACCATGTGCCGAAAAACCACCTAAATATAATGCGGTCCCGATCCAGGATTTTTTTTTTTCAAGGGCGCTGCCCCCGAACCCCCACACAAGGGGAATTCCTCTTGCCCACCCAGTGCATACGCGCAAAGTATATAACATATCCCCAATACTTATGGTTAATGTGGATGACTGTTTCCTTCCCAAGAAGGTAATTCCTCCACTAGCAGCAGGATTGTACAACGAAGTACATTTCTTTGTCATAAGTGGGGTACTTATGGACAATATTTGATCGTGTCTCACTATGATAGACCATAGGATGTACATGCTAAGAGAGAATTGTGCCCACAACATAGTTTGAAACATATGTCTCAATCTCAAAAGGTTGTTGTCGGTTAGGTACCTAGTATATATATTGGTATATACACTATATTACGTATATATACTAGGTATATTTACTCAATATATATACCGACATATATACCTAGTATATATAATTATGTATATACCAACATACATATATCGATATATATACTAATTATATATATTGACATATATACTAATTATATATACCGGTATATATACTTGTATATATACTAGTATATACACTAATTCTATATCGGTATATATACCGACATATATACCTAAGATATATACCGATATATATACTAAGTATATATACTGACATATATACTTAGTATATATATCAGCATATATACTTAGTATATATACCAACATATATACTAAGTATATATATCGACATATATACCTAGTATATATACTCGTATATATACTAGGTATATATACCAACACATATACATATATCGACACATATACCTAGTATACTAGGTATATGTATATGTGTTAATGTATATACCTAGTATGTATTGGTATATATACTAGGTATATATGTCGGTATCTATAAAAGTATATATATCGAAATATATACAAGTATATATACTGATATATATACTTAGTATATATGTCAATATATATACTTAGTATATATACCGATATATATACTAGGTGCTCAGGAGACAACATTAAACTTTTTGGGCTTTTCATAAAGATCAACAACAGATTAGACTCTTACACACACTAAAAAGAACTGGAGGAAAGAAGATTCATGAGGGATTGTTGAGTAGAGAACATAAATATTTCCATTTACGAAAGCGAAAATGAAAAACTAGTGGCCGAAACCTCAATTTTTTGAATAATAATAATAATAATAATAATCTATTTTTAAGGTCAGACACCAAATTGGTGTATGAGACCCCCTCCACCCAACGATTTGACTGGTAAAGTCTACGGAGGTTTTTGCATGAAACCCAATAAGTTACTATTGGAACTATACTGAAGGAATCCTAGATAAAATATAATGTCATATTATATTTAATGTCCTATGTGTGTCTTTCTGATCCAGATGGATATCAGTGGCCACACACCTTTCCAGTTGGCTCAAAACAACTTTCTAGCAATTTTGATAATTTACTATTTTTAGTAGTTTTTCGGGTCCTAAACTTCCGGAGCCGTTTTGAGGCCCTAAATGACGTTTTTTGAGGTATGTTGCAGTCATAAAATGTGCAACTGTTGTAGTCCTCAGATAGATATTTCCAATGGGATATCATACACCTAAAATGGATATCGTATGGAAAAATTATGACCACGGGAAGTTGATGTACTGACTTACCCAAACGGGGTGCAGATGAGTTTTGGCGCTTCATCTCCTAGAGTTAGGTTTTTGGATGTTTAGGGTTTTTGAAACTCCTATTTATTGTAAAAAGGACTTGTCATTGTAATCATCTTCTTGTGAATGAGTGAAACCGTCACATCTCTTCTCATAGATAAGCCGCTACCATTCCAACAAGCTTGTTTTCCGCTGCATTTTACAATTTTAGCTTATTTCCTTATTGAATAGAAAACTAGTTTTACTGTATCTCTATTATTCCGTGTTAAGAATCTGGTAATAATCTATAGTCATTTTGTTCTTCTCATAAAATACGGATTAGTGGTATCAGAGCGGTCTGCTCCTTGTCTTCTTATGCATGTCCCCAACGAGGTTGGAATACAAAGAGTTAGGTCTCGAGCTTGTTTCTCATGAGGAAAAAAGCTCTCACACACCCAAGCGACCTCTCATGGAGGTAGAAAAGAAAGATGACGGGACATGACATCCTTTCAAACTGTTGATTGAGGAAGCCCTCACACAACAGAGGAACGAGATGATGGATAATTTCACTCAAATCCTTCGGCGGCTACCAACGGGCGAGGCATCTTCTTCGAGCGGAGGCACCGCCCCCTTCAAGGTGCAAATAAACTTCAATATTCCTATATTTGAAGGTCATATAGACACAAATGCTGTAGACAAGTGGTTGAATCTACTAGAAGGGTATTTTTCTATAGATAACTTTTCGAATAGAGAAAAGATTACTTTTGCACTCCTCAAAGCCGTTCCCCATGATGCAGGAGCATCGCTCCAATGTCATCAAGAGCCAGCTAGCCAGTACATCAAGCGTGCATTCAATGGAAGGAGAGAGGCCCAACCCTCTCGTTTTTCAAATTTTAAAAAATTGTATTAAATGTTTGTAAGGATGAAGAGCCAAAACCATGCATGTGCGTAGGATTTAGATAAAGTTTGCCTTAAATGATTGTAAGGCTGAGATCTAGATCTGATTCAGACTAGACAGCCATTCAATGTAATTGAATGTAAATTAATGAGAGTTGGTGAGATGGAGGGAAGAGCTCAAGGAGCCCCTCTTTGTAAAAAGATCTTCTTTGTATATAGAGTGGGATAGGAAGAATAGAATAGAGAACATGTTAGAGAGGAGAGGAAGCCATGACTTTGTTGTAGTTCGGGCTCACATTGTAAAGAGGCATTTCATATTAGTACAATCAGAGAAGTTTTTCCTGCATGTTATTTTGTGTTTGTTGATGAATGTCTTTATGCATTTATGATATGCTGTAGATGTGTGTTAGTTTGCATTTGTAGGTTACAGACATAAGTCATTGTCTGTTGAGTTCTTTGATTCCATGTCTAGTTCTCTGTGGCTTCATGCAAGAGGTTGCATGACAGAACACTGCGGGTTCTGTAAGCCAGTGCATAGAGTGCACTTCTGAATTCTGCGGAATTTGGACAGAGTTGTTCGAGGAGGGCGCACCAAAGGAAGTATTAGACCCAGGGAGAAACCTCAAGGTTTTTGAACACCTTGGAGGTAATACTGTGCAGAGGAAGGCATAGAGATAACATAATCACTGAGGGTTTTGTGGAAGCTCTGCTAGGAGCGCATGGAGTGAGTGCAAGGAGTGCACCGAGAAGAACTCTCTTTCGAGTTCTAAGATAAGGGAAGTGTCACAGGGAATACACTCACAGGGTTACTGAACACCCTGTAGGATAAGTAAGGAGTGCTTGAACGGGAGGCTGCCAAGAGGGCACCAATCTCCATTTGAAGGAGAAGGAAAGGGTTGAATCCCTTAGAGGTTCGAGTAGGAAAATCTCAGGACGGATATCACAGTTATGTCCAGGGACCCTGCAAGGAGTGCAAAGGTCGAAAAACCTTTTGAGGTTTCAGAGTGAACAAAGCTCAGGAGGGCAGAGTTTTCAGTAACATAGGTGAGACTAAAGGTCATGGACTCACGGGATAAAGAACAAAGGTTTCAACCTTTGAAGTGTTCGAAATCTTCCAAGGCTCGGAGAGAGCGCGTGCTCAGGAAGGAGAAACAGAAGTTGTTGGATCGATACTGAGAGGAGAAGATCTGGATTGTTGAATCTACGTCTAGGCAGTAGGAGGAGAGGGCACAAGGAGGATAGATCTGAACCATCAGATCTAGCACCAATACCCAATAACCGTTGGATCAGGCAAAGGTACACGGGGTTTAAACCCTTGGTTATCCACACATTTGGGTATCGTGAGCTGGGAGGTGTAGTTCTTTGTGCTACAAAACCCCGAATTATGAAATCATGATTCGACCTAAACCGTCGATCGAGGAGAAAGGAGAGCCGTGAGATTTGGCGCTTCTCTACATCATGTATCGGGGTCTCAAAGGGTGAAGGAGTTGCACCTTGATCGCTAAATTCGCGAAGTGGCGAGTGCCGAGGGCTCAAGAGAACACATGTCAAGTCTGTTAGGGGGGGATCACGTGGTTGACAGGTGGCGCAAACATAGAGCACACATAAAAGATGGAAGGAGGTGATAGGTGGCGTACACATGTCACCTTGGAAGGGGTCAACCCATCACTGACTTATTGTGCTTCGGGGTGTCACAAAGGAGGAGCATGAGGGTTCAACACTCCAACTCGCGAAGTTACGAGTTGTGAGGGGTGCTAGACTTAGGCCCTAGTCAACAGCCGCTTGTAGAGGTGCTAGCAAGGAAGGAGCATTACTCGTATCGCATCTTGGGTATCGGAGGTTTGGAGAAAGAGGAGTCAAAGTTCATTGACTCACGAACTCACAAGTTGTGTCAGGTGCTTGCGCTAAGGCCTGATTGTGGTCACATGGAGATGTAAGGCTCATGCCTAGTGTTAAGTTGTGTAGGGCGGGTTTTCATGAAGGACCTATGGATCGGATTCATGAGGTTCCAATAGGGATCCGAGGGAGCCGCTTCAGCTCGAGGAGAATTTAGAACGATCCTGTGTGGATCTTGGCTTGAGGGTCGGGGGTCTGCGTCAATTGTGGTATCAGAGCTTGATTTTGTCTATATATTGTAGGCAGAGGGAGCCATAGGAAAAGGAAGACAGAGTGTTGAAGCTCTGTGATGATTGTTGCAAGGTGCGCAACAGTCAATAGACAGTCAGGAGGACTGTAGGAAAGGCTAGAAGCACTCACCGTTGCAGAGTGACAACAACAAGATTGCCAGGAGGGAAGACAGGAACAGGAAGATGGCTACTGAAGGCAATGGACGTGGTGGAAAGAAGAACCACCAACAATAGAGAAAAGATGAAATGGATAAAGAACTCACTGAGGTGAGGGAAAGGATGGAAGAGCTTGCACTGTGGGTGCAACAGAACGCAAAGACGCATTGGGTATATGAATGGCCCATAAAGAGAAGGGTAAAGTGCCCAGTTCATTATTTATTGGCCCGAAGGCAGCAGAGACTACTGAAGAAATGGTTGAGGCGTATTAGAAGCCTCGGTGACAGAGAAGGTGTGGTTCACACTTGTGAATCAGAGTCTGGGAGAAATCTCAGTGATGTTGAGAATGAGATGAGATCGCTAGAGGATCTCATAGACTGCCAAGTGGGCAACATAAAATTCCCAATCTGCTAAGTGGGCAGGGAGAAGGAGATGAGACTATTTGAAAGTATCAGGAGCTCATAAGTGAATTAATGTCAGCAAGGAGTGCTGATGGAGATGGGATCGTTGGACGATCTCAGAGACTACCAGGTGAGCAGCGAGGAACTTTCAAGTTGTCAGGTGGGCAATGAGATGGGATCACTAGGGGATCTCATAGATTTCCAGGAGGGCAGAGAAGAAATCCCATATTGTCAGGTGGGAAAGGGAGAGAAGAGGGGACTGCTTAATAGTTTCATGAACTCGAAGGTGAGTTCGGGTCAACGAGAGGAGCTGATAGAGAAGGATCAGACACACTTTTTGATCATTGGAGTAATTGAGATATTCCTGCCACTTAGCCTAGTTGAGGCAAGAGCTTGTGTTGCAGAGGCAACAACAATGAAAGGACAACCATCTATGACTGTCAAAGAAGAAGAAGAAATGGGACAAACATCAAATCTTGACCCAGCTGATGAAGAAGAGCATTCAACAGAAATGCTCGAAATTTTCAGTCAAGAGGCTGAACAGGGGATAACTACAACAATGGAAGCTGTAGCAAAATAAGAGCATGCATATAAGATGCTCACTCCATGGGAGATGGTGCTAGAGATGCTGGAGGATTCGTTGAACCATATAGAGCCAGTAGATGACTACCATGAGCAGACAATCATACATATGTTAGTAGAGGAGAATTCCAAGGAATCGCTCAGAAATTTCATCCAGGGAGCTGAACATATGATGATGACTGTAATGCCGAGGCATGCAGCAATAGATGAAGGGAAATTCCAGTCTAAGGAGTAGCTGGAGGAAGCTAGAAATCAACTAACACAAGGAGAACTGGTAGAAGCAAAGTTGCTAGAGAAGGAAGCTGAGCAACAACTCAGTGATAGGATTGCAGAATTGGATTCTGCAACAGAGTGTCAACTCAATGCCACAAGAGAAGGTAAATACAACATGGGAGATCGAGCATATTTTCCCACCAAGGAGAACGAAGAATTGCAGCAGGGTGGACTTCATATAAAGAGCCAACCATTGGAGCAGTTGGACGAGGTAATTGAAACAATAGGAAATCTGATGATCAGATCAGCATAAGCGGTCAACAAAGGGAAGCTGAGCAGAGGAGAACCTTCCATAGCAGCAGGGCAACAGATGCAACAGCAGTAGCGAAGCAGTGGAGTAGATGGACAACTCCAAAGAACTATTTGGGATCCAGGTGAATTTCAACAGCGGTGCTGGGAAGCTCATGAGAAGGAGCTCATGATTTTTGCAGCTGAGGAGTATGATGCAGGAGCAGCGCTCCAACATCATCAAGTGCCAGCTAGCCAACACATAAAGTGTGCATTCAATGGAAGGAGAGAGGCGCAACCCTCTCGTTTTTCAAATTTTGAAAAATTGTATTAAATGTTTGAAAGGCTGAAGAGCCAAAACCATGCATGTGCATAGGCTTTAGATAAAGTTTTCCTTAAATGGTTGTAAGGCTGAGATCTAGATCTGATTCGGACTAGACAACCATTCAATGTAATTGAATGTAAATTAATGAGAATTGGTGAGATGGAGGGAAGAGCTTGAGGAGCCCCTCTTTGTAAAAATATATTCTTTGTATCTAGAGTGGGATAAGAAGAGTAGAACAGAGAATAGGTTAGAGAGTAGAGGAAGCCGTGACTTTGTTGCAGTTCGGGCTCACATTGTAAAGAGGCATTTCATATTAATACAATCAGAGCAGTTTTTCCTGCACGTTATTCTGTGTTTGTTGATGAATGTCTTTATGCATTTATGATATGCTATAGATGTGTGTTAGTTTGCATTTGCAAGTTACAGACAGAAGTTGTTGTCTGTTGGGTTTTTTGATTCAAGGTCTGGTTCTCTATGGCTTCATGCAAGAGGTTTCATGACAAAACACTGTGGCTTCTGTAAGCTAGTGCATAGAGTGCATTTCTAAATTCTGTGGAATTTGGACAGAGTTGTGCCAAGAGGGCGCACCAAAGGAAGTATTAGACCCAGGGAGAAACCTCAAGGTTGTTGAACACCTTGTAGGAAAGACTGTGCAGAGGAAGGCACAGAGATAACAAAATCACTGAGGGTTCTGTGGAAGCTCTGCCAGGAGGGCATGGAGCGAGTGCAAGGAATGCACCGAGAATAACTCTCTTTCGAGTTCTAAGATAAGGGAAGTGTCACAAGGAAGACACTCACGGGGTTACTGAACACCCTGTAGGCTCAGTAAGGAGTGCTTGAATGGGAGGCTTCCAAGAGGGCACCAATCTCCATTTGAAGGAGAAGGCAAGGGTCGAATCCCTTATAGGTTCAAGCAGGAAAATCTGAGGACAGATAGCACAGTTATGTCCAGGGACCCTACAAGGAGTGCAGAGGTCGAGAAACCTTTTGAGGTTTCAGAGTGAACAAATATCAGTAGGGTAGATTTTTCAGTAACACATGCGAGACTAAAGGCCATGGACTCGTGGGATAAAGAACAAAGGTTTTATCCTTTGAAGCATTAGAAATATTCCAAGGCTCGAAGAGAGTGCGTGCTCAGGAAGGAGAAACACTAACCATTGGATCGGTATTGAGAGGAGAAGATCTAGACTGTTGAATCTATGTCCAAGCAACAGGAGGAGAGCGCACAAGGAGGACAGATCTGAACCATCAGATCTAGCACCAATACCCGAAAACCATTGGATGAGGCGAAGGCACACAAGGTTTAAACCCTTGGATATCCACACATTCAGGTATCGCAAGCTGGGAGGTGGAGCTCTTTGCGGTACAAAACCCTGAATCGTGAAATCACGATTCAACTTGAACTGTCGATCGAGGAGAAAGGAGAGGTGTAAGATTTGACACCTTTCTACATCGTGTATCGGGGTCTCGGAGGGTGAAGGAGTTGCACCTTGATCGCTAAAGTCGCAAAGTGCCGAGTACCGAGGGCTCAGGCGAACATGTGTCACGTCCGTTAGGTGGGGACCGTATGGTTGACAGGTGGTGCAAACATAGAGCGCACAAAAAAGACAGAAGTAGGCGAGAGGTGACATACACGTGTCACGTTGTCAGGGGTCAACCCATCACTAACTTATCATGATTCGAGGTTTCAAAAAGGAGGAACACGAGGGCTAAACACTCCAACTCTTGAAGTTGCGAGTTGCAAGGGGTGCTAGAGTTAGGCCCTAGTCAGCAGTCGATTGTAGAGGTGTTAGTGAGGAAGGAGCCATATCCGTATTGCATCTCGGGTATTGGAGTTTTGTAGAAAGAGGATTCGAGGGTCATTGACTCACGAACTCGTGAGTTGCGAAAGGTGCTTGCGCTAAGGCCCGGTTGTGGTCGCATGGAGATGTGAGGCTCGTGCTTGGTGTTAAGTTGTGCAAGGCGATTTTTCATGAAGGACCCATGGATTGGATTCATGAGGTTCCAATAAGGATTCGAGGGAGCCACTTCGGCTCAAGGAGAATTTAGAACGATCATGTGTATATCTCAGCCTGAGGGTCGGGGGTCTGCATCACCCCATGTCAAAGATTGCTGGGAAACATTCCGTGAGAAAAAGGAAATAGAGGAACCCTCATTATTTACAGTCACAACCACCTTGGAATCCTTCAGGGATTCTATTAAGGAACAATACTACCCTGTCGTAAGTTATGATGACTTGTATACCAAATGGACCACATTGCGGCAAGAAAGAGACCATGCAGTGCTAGATTTCACAAATATCTTCCATACCTTGTGCACCAAGCTGGGTATCAAAGATTCATAGCGACATCTGGTGCTCAAGTATCACGGTTCTCTGCATAGATACATCCAGACCGAAATGGAATTTCGTGACATCTCATCCTTGGGCATGGCCTATCGATATGCCGTCAAAATCAAGTAGAACCTCAAACAAAAGACGCGACAATTTGGGTCGGGGAACCCCTCACAACAAAATCTAGGAAAGGGCAGCCCCAACCCACATAAAAAAGGATAGAGAAAAGATGGATAGTATTAGGACAACCAGTCCAAGCTGCAAGAAAGGCAGAAAGACAAAGAAAGATATCGGGAAGTGGTGTGACTTCCATAAGAGCCCTTGGCATAACACTGTTGACTGCTGCTCAAAGAAGATGCCAGTGGTAGAAGTGAAAGCCTCTAAATTAGATGCGGGTTCTGACTCTGAGTCAGAACCAGAAAGGGGAAGATGGATCATTGATGCAGAACCCAGTGACACTGTTGCAACCACCAAGCTCCATCATGGTGAACCAGATGAGCCAGAAGAAGGAGAGTGCCTCTTCCATTGACAAATGTGGGTAAAAGGCACCCCACTGCACTTCATCATTGATAATGGTAGCCAGAAGAACCTCATCTTAGCAGAGGTCATCAAGCAATTGGCCCTGCCGACAACGCCTCACCCACAACCATACACCATTGGATGGCTCCACCAAGGAAGCGATCTTCGCGTCAGCCAACAGTGTCGACTGTCGTACGACATCAAGCCCTTCAAAGATGAGGTATTGTGTTATGTTGCTCCTCTCGAAGTTTGTGATTTTCTTTTGGGCCAACCTTATTTATGGAAACGTCATGTTGTATATGCGTCTAGGCCTCGTAGGGTTATTATTACTTTGAACAGGAAATTGTACAGGATACCCGAGGCTGTCCCACCTAGTGCTATTTCCTTGATCTCTTCTAAGAAATGCAGGAATGTCATCTTTCAGACAGGGAAGTTTGTCTTCTTCGTGATTCACTCTGAGAATGAGAGAAAAATCACAACCACATTGAGGGTCTCTATGACCGACCTCTCCACACATAAGAAGCAAGTAGATAAGGTCGTCAAAGAATATTCAGATATCTTCTCCTCACCTACCAGGGTACCTCTACACTGCCAGGTCAAGCACCCCATCGATCTGACCCCAGACGCATTGCTGCCCAATGGGCCAGTCTATCATCGCTCTCTGTTAATGAATGAGGAGATCAAGCGACAGCTCCAAGAATTGCTCCGCAAGGGGCACATCCGTCCCAGCTCATCACCTTGTGGGAGCCCAATTGTGCTGGTATAGAAGAAAGATGGAACTTGGGGACTTTGAATTGACTACCGGGCTCTGAATAAAATCACAGTTAGAAACTGGTACCTGATTTCCCGAATCGATGACCTCCTTTATCAAATCATGCAGGCCAAATACTTTAGTAAGATTGATCTGAAGTCTGGCTATCACCAGGTCCCTATAGAATAGATAGTTGTATGGAAGACTGCCTTCAAGTCAAAGGAAGGCCTTTTTGAATGGTTGGTCATGCCCTTTGGTATGACAATTTCTCCAGCCACTTTCATGAGGATGATGGATGATATCCTGCGACCATTCAACAATAATTTTGTAGTGGTGTATCTGGATGACATTCTCATTTATAGCAAGACTTGGACTGAACACTTGCAGCATATTCAATAGGTTCTGCACACCTTGCGGCAGCACAAGCTATACGCCAACTTGGAAAAATGATCCTTCGGCATGGATAGGGTCCATTACCTAGGCTACATCATTGATCAACATGGCGTACATGTGGATCCAGCCAAGATCCAAGTCATCCGTGACTGGCCAGCCTCAACCACACTCACTGAGCTTCGGAGCTTCTTGGGCCTTGCCAATTTCTACTGCAGGTTTGTGTTGGGATTCTTCCATATTGTATGGGCCCTCAGCCAAATAACCAGGGGTGGTGGTAAGGCAAAATTTGTGTGGGGCTAGCCCCAACAAAAAACGTTCGATGATTTGAAGAAGTGCTTGTGCTCAGCCCCAGTACTTTCACTACCAGACCTGCAACAACCCTTTGAGATTGAGACTGATGCTTCAGACTATGTTGTGGGTGTTGTTCTCACGCAGATCGACCATCCTGTGTCATATTATAGTGAGACACTATTGGATGTTGTCCATCAGTACCCTACTTATGACAAAGAAATGTACTCCATTTTGCAAGCTTTCCGCTAGTGGAGACAATACATTCTTGGGAGGGAGACAGTCATCCACATTGATCATAAGCCATTGCAGTTCATGCAGACACAAGGAAAATTGCAAAATGACCGCCATCAAAAGTGGTCCACATACTTGCAATAATTCCACCTCAACATCAAGTATAAAATAGGAAGCACCAACCATGTCATTGAGTGCTTCACCAGACCACCAGTCACAACACTTACCACAGTGCTAGACTCTTGCGGCCATGAGACCTCTGGATGGTCCCAAATCTATGAGACAGGTGTGGACTTCACAACCACCTACCAAATGTTGGGTGCAAAGGCAGTGGTCGATAATTTCCACCTTCAGGATGGATTGTTGTGTCGCCTGGGCCACATCTGTGTTCCATCAAGCGAGCGAGCAAAGCTAATCTGGGAAGCCCACTATAGTCGGGTGGCAGTACACTTTGGCGTCGAAAAGATAGTGGCGATGCTACCAAAACATTTCTACTGTCCAAAAATTCGATAAGAGGTCAACAAGTATATCAGGTCTTGCACTGCCTGCACTATTGCCAAACCAACCACTAAGAAACAGGGCCTATATACCCCTCTTTTGACTCCTGACAGGCCATGGGAATCCATCTCAATGGACTACATGTCGGGCCTCCCATCCACCAAGCAGAGAAATGACTGTGTTTTTGTGGTTGTTGATCTCTTTTCTAAGATGGCGATTCTGGTTTCATGCAAGAAGAGCATCACAATAGAAGCCACTACCAAGCTCTTCTTTAAACGAGTCTGGGTACATTTTGGAATCCCACAAACCATTGTATCAGATCGGGACAGTCAATTTATCAACACATTTTGGTCGAGTCTCTGGTCACTGTTGGACACCAAGCTCACCAAATCCACGACCTTCCACCCCCAGACAAATGGCCAAACCGAGGTCGTAAATCGAATGATCATGCATATCTTGCGCATGTATAATTCCAAGCACCCTCAGACATGGGATGGGATTTTTGCCCATTTCCATCATAGCTACAACCGAGCCCTGCATAGCTCAACCAGTCATAGCCCCTTTCAAGTGAGGTTTGGATTCCAACCATTGGGTCCCATAGATGTTTCACTTCCCCTTGCAGTCACCTCGAATGACTCCTCTCCTGATCCAACTGGGGATGAAAAAGCCACCCGGTTCATTGAGAGGATCCAACACATCCATCAATAGGTTCAGGATATCCTAAAGAAGTCCAATGACAAGTACAAGCAACGCCATGATCAACATAAGGTTCCACATAAGTTTCAGGTGGGCGACAAAGTTTGGTTGCACTTGTGGAAAGAACGCCTTACAAGACCCCATTGGAAGTTTCACCCACTCCGTTATGGGCCGTACACCATCACCAAGGATGTGGGGGATAATTATTTTGAGCTCAACATTCCTCCTTTCCTTGGCCTGCACGCAGTGTTCATCGTGGACCTCCTTCGGCCTTATTTCCCACCATTATTGGACACCTCAGGCGTAGCAGAACAATTGACACCGACAGAGCTCAACCCCGACTGCATACAATAGGCATCCAGTAATTACATTGTGGACACATAGATCAAGGGGAAATGACAACAAAGGATCCAAAATTATCGAGTCATCAAAGCAGGGCAGCTCCTGCACTAGGACAAGTGGCTCACTCGCGGCCAAATTTAGCAGAAATTTCCTCATATGATGGGGGAACTCAACGAAATGGAGACCATTGCCTCCTAAGGAGGGAGGATTGATTCAAGTGGATATTGGTGGCCTCCCACCTTTCCAGCTAGCTCAAAACAACTTTCTAGCAATTTTGATAATTTACTATTTTTAATAGTTTTTCGGGTCCTTAACTTCCGAAGCCGTTTTGAGGTCCTAAACGACGTTTTTGGGGTATGTTTTAATTGTAAAATGTGCAACTGTTGTAGTCCTCAGATAAATCTTTCCAATGGGATATCATATGCCTAAAACATAGATCGTATGCAAAAGTTACGACCCTGGGAAGTTGATGTACTAACTTACCCAAACGGGGCCCACATGACTTTTGGCACTTCATCTCCTAAGGTTAGATTTTTGGATGTTTAGGGTTTTTGAAACTCCTGTTTATTGTAAAACGGCCTTGAGAGCCTCATTGTAATGATATTATTGCGAATGAGTGCATCCTTCACATCTCTTCTTAGAGATAAGCCGCCACCATTCTAGCAATCTTGTTTTCCGCTGCATTTTACAGTTTCAACTTATTTCCTTATTGAATAGAAAACCAATTTTACTGTATCTCTGTTATTTTGTGTTAAGCATCTGGTAATAATCTGTAGTCATTTCATTTTGCTCATAAAATCTGGATCAGTGGTATTAGAGAGGTCTGCTCCTTGTCGTCTTAATGCATGTCCCCAATGAGGTCGGAGTACAAAGAGTTAGGTCTTGAGCTTGTTTCTCTTGAGGACAAAATCTCTCGCACACATAAGCAACCTCTCATGGAAGGAGAAAGGAGATATGACAGGACATGAGATCCTTTCAAACTGTTGACTGAGGAAGCCCTCATGCAACAGAGGAATGAGATGGTGGATAATTTCGTGCAAATCCTTCGGTGACTATCGACGGGCGATGGATCTTCTTCGAGCAGAGGCACCGCCCCCTTCAAGGTATAAATAAACTTCGATATTACTATATTTGAAGGTCATATAGATGTAGATGTTGTAGACAAGTGGTTGAATCTACTACAAGGGTATTTTTCTATCCATAACTTTTCGAATAGAGAAAATATTACTTTTGCGCTCCTCAAAGCCTTTCCCCATGTCAAAGATTGGTGGGAAACTTTTTGTGAGAAAAAGGAAATAGAGGAACCCTCATTATTTAAAGTCATGACCACCTGGGAATCCTTCAAGGATGCTATTAAGGAAAAATACTACCCTGTCGGAAGTTATGATGACTATTATACCAAATGGACCACACTATGACAAGAAAGAGACCAAGCAGTGCCAGATTTCACAAATATCTTCCATACCTTGCGCACCAAGATGGGTATCAAATATTCAGAGCGACATCTGGTGCTCAAGTATCGTGGTGCTCTACATATATGCATCCAGACTGAAATGGAATTTCTGGACATCTCATCCTTGGGCGTGACCTACCGATATGCCGTCAAAATCAAGTAGAAGCGTAAACAAAAGACGCGACAATTTGGGTCGGGGAACCCCTCAAAAAAAAATCCAGGAAAGGGCGGCCCCAACCCACAGAACAAAGGACAGAGAAAACATGGATAGTATCAGCACAACCAGTCCAAGCTGTTAACTCCCAAAGTGAAACCGTTCTTTCGGTTGAACTTTGTAGAGGATATCCTGGCTATTGGTCACATACTTAAGCTACTTTTGTGTTTTTTATAGTTGAAGAAAATTCTTGGTTTTGTTTCAGTCAAGAAATTGGAAAAACAACAGGTTTCGGTGGTTTGGGTGAGCCCCCAGCGTGCTCATTAACCACTGAAAGTTTTCAGTTTCGTCAGATAAGTGGTCAATTTGAAAGACAAGCAACCACCGAAAAGGTTTGAATGGGCAAAAAGAAGGCTCGTGCTTTCGCACGAGCCAGATGTCAAAATTCGCTGCAATGATGAGAAGTTCAAACCACCGAAAGCTCGCGTTGTGGGAGGTGATGTTCGTTCATGGGATTCAACCAAAAGGTTCTAAACACCTGCGTGTTATCCATTGCAATAATCATTTCCAAATCTGCATCGAGCGGTGATAGACAGATACGGTTGCATGGAGCTTCCCTCCTCTTCAGTGGGAGATACATTCATCATTATTGACAGGTCATTCGTTCATTTTAAAACTCAAAATGTTTTAATGTAGCCCGAAGATCACTGAAGATAACTATCAACACGTGATTTTACCAGCAAATCGTGGTTTTCAAATCTTGGTCCCTCTTTCTCGGGCGATTGGCATGGTGTCTCCGAGTCCAACCAGCATTTCGAGTCAAGGAAATCAGATTGGGTTATCGGGTAAGTCTGTAAGCTTTTTCCTGTCAAATTTTCACAAATACATTTGCCCCCGAAAAGTTGAAGTTTCGGCTTTCCCTGTCAGACTGTCATTTAAATGTGGG